>CAUZXS010003649.1:0-44664 GCA_963585895.1 Sepioteuthis lessoniana
TTTTTTTTTTTTTTCCCTTTAATACATTTCACAGTCGCACATACATACAATCAATTTTCCTATGGTACAGTCACGATGTTCAAATGAGAAATTAAGAACGATTTATTAAGTTTACTCACTCGGTTGAAACACCCAAGTCTTCACTTCTATACCAAAATAAATTTTAAAAACACAACTAGTTTCACTTACATATTGAAACTGTGTTTGTCGTATATTCTTGCTTTTCAAAGCAAGAAAGACATCTCTGCAGTAATGAACCGACTTAAAAGAAAGTGAAATGAAATTGAAAGAGGAGGAAAGAAAAGTGAATGACCGAACATGACGACGATTCTGCTTGATGTAACCAGGTTAATTTATAACAGTTTCAATATGTAAAGATTTACTCCCCTTTCCCAGACTAACACTTGTTACCAATCATTCCAGAAAGGTGGGTAAAATACAACTCAGAAAACCTCGTAACCTTGACATTCTGGATAAAAGAGAAGGATAATAATCTTCCTTCCTTTATTTCAGATTGCATAAATTAAAATCCAAATATAAGTAAAACAAAAAAAAATTGATAGTGTTTCTTTTTTACATTATTTTGATTGCAATTAGCACAGTTTCCAATTCCAACTTGATTCAATCATGTTGTCTTCTCTTCTTGCTAAGAAAAAAAATATCATGGCATTTTTGACATGTGTGGGTTTTTTTTTTTTTCTTTTAATCTCAATAAAGATTTATAACTAAGAGTTCATTGATTATTTCATTTATTTTTTATTTATGATCATTTTTTTTTTCTCCTTTACACATTACATTAACATTTACCTTTTCCCAAATTAGAAATAATTGTTCCATAATCTGAATAAATAAAAAAAAAAACAGTATTCAGTGTAAAGTGATTATTTTTAAATGTCTAGAAATGGAAGACTAGTGTTACCGTGTTGATGAAAACATGATGGACAAGCAAAACTACTGACAAGTCAGAACCAATCAAAAAGACATTTATCTTTTTTTTCTTCTTCTTCTCCTCTCCAAGACATACATTACCTATCAACTTACGCGCGTGCGCACGCACACACACACAATATATATATATATATATATATATATATATATATATATTATACACTACTGCTACTCCTATTAGAATAGATCACTCAGCCCATTGCCTGACACAGTTATCTGTTTTCGGAAATTTTCACTGTATAATGATATTTAATCAATTTGATCTACGGTAGTACATTGGGTTAAGTGCATTAACAAGATTATGTTGAAAAATAAATATTTGCTGCGTAAAAAATGCTTTTTCTTTTCTCGTCATTTGACTAGGAACTTCCAATTATATATATATATATATATATATATATATATATATATATATATATAACACAGTGTTGTTATAGACTAGGGTGTTTAATTATGTATTAAGCAACAAACCCAATTGGTTAAAGATTCCAAACCAACATCTTTGTGTGAGACACATCTATCTCTTCTTAGCCGTTAACCAAATGTTAAAAAATAATAAATTAATAAAACTTAAAATCTCTCTTCCTAAACAGTAAAAATCCTTCAAAAACATATAAAGTGAAACTGAAAGTTGTTTGTCAAGCTTAGGAAAATTATTGCAATATGTTACATTTAATTTTTAAGTATAAGAAAATCAGGGAATATACTGATGTAACCGAAATCTGTGGCCCATGTATAGAAATATGTAAAGGGAAAAACTAATAGGAAAAAATTATTATATTAGAAAAAGGTCTGGTCACCTTTTTAAATAACTTTTTTTTAACTACTAACGTACGTAATTCTATTAAAATAAAAAGAATTATGCCTATGTAATAAAGTTTGTTTTTAAGAACACATTGAAGTTATGTAAAACCAGTCGTGTGTGTGTGTGTGTGTGTGTGTGTGTGTGTGTGTGTGTGTGTGTGTGTGTGTGTGTGTGATATTGTCCTGATCAGCGTCACTTATCAGACAGACTAAGAACTGAGGATATCACGCACGTACGTACACACACACACTGTCGAAGATTATACAAAATTAGAGTAAAAACTAAGGGGTTTTAAAAAGCGAAGAAAATCGAACCACAAATAGAGCATTCAGAAGGTAGGGGAGAAAAGAGGATTCTTCGTCCTCCTCTAAACCTGACCATCACTCACTAGCAGTAGTAGACAGCCAACACTCCACCCTTCCATTCTTCTACATCACATGACACTGTGCTCTATCACCATTGCATCAAGACAATAATAGTCTCAAAACCAGCTACACAACCATTCAAAATGTGTATGTGATTGTATTAATATGGCATGTGTCAAATTTATAATCTGTGTAAACTCCATTTGTCAAATACATATTTTAAATTTCCATCCTTAGTCTTTTTTTTTATTTTGATACCTTTTTACATAAGTAAAAAAAGCTCACTATGTTTTATAGATTCATAAGGATTATGATGATGATTTAGTAGTTCTATTTTTTTTTTATTTCTGTTAATAACCGAAAGTTTAGAAATATTTCATGATTTTTAAGATAATATTTATTCGTATGTTCCTAGCTACTAGATATAGTTACAGATAGAAAGTTAAAGTATGTATTTTCATAATGAATTTATCAACATTATATATATATATATATATATATATATATATATATATATATATATATGGAGAAGAATGAAAAAGAAGCTGGTAGTGGTCAGCAACTGACTGGTGATTCTGCTTTTATCACCCAGTGATGTCGAAGGTGAACAAGTGATTTTTTTTTAAAATAAGAATGTAGACTTAAAATGGCATGAACGAATAAATATTGTTAGAAATTTTTTAAAAAATTATTAGCAGAAAATTATGTCTGTATGTTCAGAAAGAGAAAGAAAGAGAGAGAGGGGGAAAGAATATCAATTATACCGGCTCCTGTTTAGTTATGTGTAAAAGAGAAGTGAAATAATATGCATAATGGAGAAAACAAAGAATTATAAATTATAATCACGATTAGGTTCAAGTTGCAAGCATATTTTTTAGTGCCAGTAGAATGTAAAATACACCTGTTAAGGCATAGTATACAGGTGATCAAGTCAATACAGAGATAAGTCGAAGCGCGTACGCAATGTAGGTCTATGAGGAGACTAACTACAAAAATTAATTCCTATGCAAATATTTTCTTAAATACATTCAGCATTGCTTGGACTAAAAATACTGTGAAAAGGAGGGCCAATTCATTCATCTACATTTTTACTTACTACTATACCTCACTAAATGTGATACATCAGTTTTTGGTCTTTTTTTTTTTTTTTTTTTTTTTGATACTTGTCTAAGCACGTAAAAAGCAAAGGTTGAAGCAGAATAAAAAAGACAAACTTCTCTCTCTTTTTTTTTTTTTTTTTTTTTTAGTTACCGTGAAATTTGAGTTCAGATTTCCTGACAGCATTAGCATTATTTTCAGGATTGAAGAAAAAAAAAAGAGGGAAAAACCGTAACGAGTGGAAAAAAATTAATGACTTGAAATACGCAAATGAAAAATATATATTTGTCGCCAACACTTTTTCACGAGAAAACTATCACATGACAACCATCTGGCTTCTTCCTTTCTTTACAGAAACAAATGCCAAAAACAGTATGAATAAATGTGTGTATTTCTTTTTTCAGAGAATAGAAAAATTGAGGTTTAAAAGATCTTTTGCAACATTCGAAATGACTGTTAATGAAAAAAAAATTATCAAGAGATAGCGGCTATCATCAAGTCACACATAAGACTACTAAAAGGGTATGGATGACAATAGTCTACAAAAGATCTATACAATGATGAGATAATACAAGTGAAAAACGTATTCTTCCCCTCTATATAGTGAACCTGGGCTCAAGTCAATCAGTCTGAGGCTCAAGCTATAAAAACACTACAGTTGTTACTCGTACTGCAGATTATTCTGTCCGAAAAAGCACCACCATCTACAATATCAATAGTTTGACGGTAGCAGCAGAAAGATATACAGGAGGAAGAAAGAAAGCTCAAAGTGGAAAGGAAGGAATAAGGATCCATTTATAAGCTTTGTGCATATTGTGTATGTGTGTGAGTGTCTAAGGAGTAAATGATAATGAATGGCTATGACGACTTTGACAACAATGCTGATAAATTATATGGCAATAATATGAGGAAAAAATACTCCTTCTGATGAGGTTCTTCGATTAGCGATGTGACACGAATTGATACTAACTGAACAGGTAAGAAAAAATGTAACGAAATTATATATATATATATATATATATATATATATTATATTACCAGTTGCAACATGGATGAATAAAGATGAATGGGTAGTTGTTGGTCGTAGCTTAACCCTAACAAGAGACAAGACAAAATGTTACTTAAGTGTTACAGGCAAATACATACAATGTGTGTAGTGTGTGTGTGCTAGACAGAGAGGGAGAATGAGAGAAGTGGTAAACTAAAGCAAAGACAAATCGAAATGCAATAGGCAATCAGTCACACACGTATGAACAGATAGTTATCTGTAAGTATATATATATATATATATATACACTCATATCACTACTACTACGACTTTAGAATCACTTAGTGAATATAGACCTGGTTCGGCTCAGTTTATTAATCAATGCTAGATATGATGGCAATGATGAAAATGAACAGGTTGTAAGAATTAATATAACTTTGAATAGGAATAAGGAAATTTTCAACCTTTGCTGATTAAACGTTAAATCATATGCCAGTTCATAATCTTTTTTAATCGATCTTGTTGACGAGTAATATACAAGATTAAAAAAATATATTTTTCCCTCTAAATATTTCTTTTAATAAATAAAAAAACAAAAACAAACTTTTAAGTTTAAAACAATAATGTTCACAGTCATAAGTGTATGATGTCACATTTAGATGAAAGCTTAAATGCATTTTTAAACAATTGTTGACAATTAGGTATCACTATTAAAGTAAATCTGTTAATGGAACATAAATATTAAAACTAATGGTGAGCTATAATAAAACCCTACGCTAAAAGACGGGAGGAAAATCAGAAAAAAATCTTTCTTCTACAAAATTTCTTCCAATTCGATTTGTACCTGAACCTGATCATCAGGTTTTCCTCAGAAGGGAAAAAACTCAACCCGGAAGGAAGAACAAATATTTATTTACAGTTGTACATATTAAATTGATACCATTTGTTGCAATATTCTTTTTCGAAATTGTTGAAAACATGAATGATAATATGAATGTTTAAAAAAATCATTTTGAAAATTACGAAAGACAATTTCGTGCGATTTACGATAAGGTGGGTCACGTGACCAAACATACTGCCAGTTGTCTGTCGTTAAATTGTTGTATTTGTAGTTATTGCAATATAAAATTACCTTTTTTTGTAATGCAAAAAGAAAGATAGACTTCGAAAAAAATGTTCAAGATTTTTATGCTATTCGAAATAATGTCCTGTAGAAAAATATCCAGTAAATAAAACTAAGTTTTTTGGGGTTTTTTTAGGATGACTTCGCGAAGATTGGCGCAACAACAGGGTTAAGGTTAGCTCAGGGTTAAAGTTAGTAAGTGGCTAAAGTTAATTAAGTTTAAGAGTAAGCCAAGAATTCTTGGTGCTGAAATCTATGATATTAATTTTAGTGGGATTTTTTTTCTCTCCCTCTGATATTTTAAATCTTCATGAATGTCTATCCAAGATGGTGGCTACATTACACGGGAATTGAGATTCATTTAATGGAAAAAATATGAATCAAGCTTGCATTAAGAAACTAATCAAAGTGTTTAAATTAAGAACAACAAAATTTTTGAAGAATCCGACATTCAAACCTATAAGCAATACTCCTTCAAGTGTGAAGTCCGATTATTAACTGAACAATTTGATGCATAATTCCAATTTCGACAGATACACATTATTGCATCGTTTCTATATTACTTGTGACTTCATTTACAGAAATGAGTATTCCGCAGTTAGCTACATAAATTTGTTCAACATTCATCTATTCTGTCAACAAATCGATAGATCTTTTTAGGTATAGTTCTTATATCAAATATTTGTTAGCTGCTATGTTGTCACACATAACTTACCATCTGTCCGCATCGCTTTGCATCAAGTTGGTAAATCAAAAATAACATTTTAAAAATGCTTCTTTTATTCATTTTTTAAAATAAATATGCAAATACATATATATTGCACAGTTAAATTCAATGATTCCAGGCATGGAGTCTACCGAGCTTTTTAATGATTGTCTAAAAAAGAAAGAGGGAAAATATAGATCAAGTAAGTAGCACAGTTGATCCTAGGATTTTGTCATGGGCCGGTATATTGAATAACCGGCTTCTTCATTTATTCGCGTAATCTAATTCATATTAACATTATTGCCAAAACAATTAGTAATATCAACCAAAGTGGTAGCCTTTTTATGTAATTTCTTGTTTGGCACATATACAATTAATGCAATTCTAAACTTTAAATAATGTTATTCGAGTGATACAATTAACAGTACCCTAAAGCGGCGTAATATCTACTACGACTTATTCAGTCGAGTACAATATTGGACTTGAACAGTACACAGTATTGAAACTATAAAAGAGAGGGTTACTACTGTCGTAACTCTGTAAACTTTATAGTGTATAGTAAGTATTTTTTGGTACATGCAAAAAAAGTAACTGAAAATAATTAAATCATCCCTTTAATTCATTATCAAAAATGACATTATTTTACCTATCGTTATGTTCGTGGTATAGAGCCTTAAAGGGTTTGTCAAACTAAGACCATGATTTTAACAAGGAAAGTAACGAAATAAAAAGAATATTGCCAACTGACTAAATACTTGATTCCTTCCTAAAATTTATTGTTATCAATAATAACGTCACGAAGTGTCAATATTTTGTACGCAACAGACATTTTTGTAAATCAGCATCAATATTCAACACACTTAAGGAAATAAGGGAGTCAGAAGGTAAAAAATAAGGAAGAGAACATCAACTTCATCTTTATTTTAAGCACAAAAATAAAAACATTTTTTTTAATACAAGAACTGAATGGAAACAGAGAAGACCCTAAAGTTACAAGTTTACGTACGATCAGTATCACCATAAAAACATTTACCCACACCCAGTTTCCCTCCACACGTGTAGTAGTAGTAGTAATAATAATATTAGATATAATAATAGCGAATATGTTCACTGGACATCTAAGATTTTTTTTTTAAATACAGATTATCATTTATTACAACTATGGTCGAAAATCTAGATATTACCCCAAAAATTCGATGACAAAACATTACATATGCAAAAAAAAATATAACTCAACATTGCATATCACCAGAAAAGTCACCCTTGCTATACTTTTTTTAAATAACTTTTCAGTCATATTGAGTTTGATTATGAATTCAAAAAGCAGATCCAATAATAATGAGTAGTGACAGTGGACATTCACTCCACCCTTTCTTCGGGAGCGCTAAACTAAAATTGCGAATTATTATCATTATTATTAACAACAACAACAACAACTCTTAGCATTTCCAATTCCAGCGTGTTGAAGAAAAAGGAATAGTGATTCATTCATTATACATATTTAATCTATCTGTACTTTTATTTAATTTCACTGTCAAATCCTAAATCGTACAAGTAGAGTGTAGGTCAGAAGAATATATCAATATACTTTAATAGTTGACACACAACACTTAAAAACAGCGATCAGATTGAGAATAGCATTATACGATTTCCAAAAGAGAATATGAAGTATTTTTAAATTTATTATTATTATAAATATTGATTGACTAAGAAACAAAGCGACATGATAATAAACAATAGTTAAGCCTTCCAGTCCAAAAAGTAAAAATAAATAAAGCCTAAACTTATACCGCCTTCTTGTCAAATGAATGAAGTGAGATATATACAACCGATTGCTTTTTTTTCATCGTTTTTCGATCAGCATATTAAGAAAGAAAGATTGTAAATTAAGGAAATGATATCGGCAAACATTAAACAAGGTAGGTGGGTTAGAGTTAGTTAATAATTAATTTGCATTAAAAACTGATCCCCCACTTTCCGATCAGGGTAGTGTGATCAGAATTAATACCGTAAATGATAACAATAATAATGTTGAGGTGTGCATGAATTTATAGGAAAAAATATGTTTAAATATATATCCATCTACTCGGTGATTAAAGGTATGTTTAAGAGAAATGAATAAACACCGGGAATGTTATTGGTTAAAGAAATCAAATCAGATCGAAGTAAAAAAAAAAAAAAAAAAGTGTGAAAAAGAGAGAAGAAAACAGACAACAGTTAGAGATTGTAAGAAAAAAAAAGAATATATTAAATGTGTACAGTGGTCATAAAGTGGGTGACCAATTTATAACAGATTTTAATTTATCAGATGATCCCCCACTTTACAACCGCAGTGTCTATCTTGAATATATAACATTTAAGGTATATAATATTGTGGAGATCTATGAGCAATTGAGGAAAGAAAGAAGAAAAGGGGATATAATAATAATAATAATAACAATAATAATAATAAAGAAAACTAAAGAGGCCCTTAAAATGGAAGAAACAGAAACCGTTGTGCAATAAAATAAAACTATTTTTCAAAATTAAGGAAGAGAGTAAGGTAGTATTGAATAATAACAAAAAAGGTGTTTTAGATAAAGGGAGGAAAAAGGACCGGAATTAATTCACGAGTGACAGACAATCCACGAAAAATAGATTTGACGGTATTATGAAAACTTGTAGATGTAAGTAAAAAGGTACAAATAAAATACTAACCTTTCGGCCATCCTCTTGTAATAAAATTCTTATCCTTTTTCTTTTTTCCCCCCAAATTTTGCTTATTAATTTTTTTTTTAATTTTATCCAGGATCCTCAATAATTGGAAATTTCTCCGACAGTATCCAGTCAATTTTTTCTTCTTTTTCCAGTAAAATTTTGTTTGTTGCGTGCTGATGTGTTGGTGGTGGTGGTGGTGGCGAAGTTAAATTTTCCCCTAATTTTTTTTAATACACTGAAAGAAAAAAAAGAAGGGGAGCTTTTCTCTCTTCTCTTCTTTAGGAAGTAAGCCTATTATTATTATTATTATTACTGTTATTAATTATTATTATTATTATTATTATTATTTTAAAGTTTGTTTTTTCTCTAAAAAAAAAAAAAAAAGGAAAAACAATGTGACGACAACAACGAAGACGACAAAGATTATGTCGACGTCGACGACGGTCACATCTCGAAGCGATGCGGGAAGAAGAAGGAGAAAGAAGAAAATAATATTAGGAAGGAGACAACAGTTCGACACCTACTTTGCCAGTCCGCCATGTTTGCTACTCCACCATGACTGCCTATGCTTTGCTTAATGTTGGCTGTAGCCGAGCTGTGTTTAGTGTTACCAGCTTGCTGTAGATTCACTATCAACTCCTCCTCCTCCGCTGCCGCCACTACCGCTGATATATGCTTCTTCTCCCTCCACTAACTATTCTATTCAACTACTGACTGACTGCCTTGGATTGCCTGACTGGCAGACTTGAACTGCCTCACACCCTCTTGTACGAGTCCCCTTTAGTATTTCTACAACCTTCCCTTTCAGATAATCTCTTCGTACTCTAATAACCGATCGGTTACCCTTTCTCTAATTAGTCTTTCTATATTCCTTTAACAGGTTTATCTTTAGTCTTTCTATATTTCTTTTAACAGGTCTGCCTTTTCTTCTTCTTTCTTCCCTTCTCTACTTTTCTCCTTTTTCCTGGCTATCATCTAATACAAACCCTTTATTTTACAACCTTTCCTTAAAATCATAAACCCATTTCTTTCCTCCGTTTTTTTTTTAATTTATTTTTTCTTCTTTCACTTTATCTATCTATCTATCTATTCCAACTCTCATTTTTTTTTTAAATTTGCCTTACACCCCTAAATTAAGTCCTACCTACTGTATCTTTAATCATTTACTCGTGTTCTGTAGACTCATTTTTCTATTTTGTTACTTTAACAGGTCTTTTTACGTTCCCCCCCTCTCTCTCTCTCTCTCTCTCTCTCTCTCTCTATTTATATATATATATATATATATATATATAGTAAGTAAAGTTGGCGACCTTAGTCGAGGGTGACCCGAAGGCTCCCTTATTAATAGCTACTACACCGAGGTGTAAGGGACGGCGCTACTCCTTTCCCTGGATTGCTCCACTTTACCCTTGATACGTACCTTATAATGCTGAGTGTTACGTAAGGCGGCATCAAGTACCTTTTTTAAAGTCTTTGGTATGACTCGACCTTGAATTGAACCCTGGTCTCCCGGGCCATTAGTGAACACAACTCATCATGCATATATATATATATATATATATATATATATATATATATATATATATATAATTTTCAATCTATGTCATTACCTGTTCCTATCTTAATCCTTCACCAAATCCATATGCACAGGTAATTTTTGCTCCACCCTTATTACACTTTTTTCAACTAAATCTTTCATGCAAACATTAATATGTGTATACACACACACTGAGAGTAAGCAATCTTTTTTCTACCTCAGAACTAAATTGCAGAACTAGGATAAGCTAAGAAAAAATCTTAATGTTTTTGAAAGTTTTGGGGGAGGTGGAGGTTTGCTTCAAGCAAGATTAAAAACTGTTTGAAAAAAATATCTGTGCACAAAAAATGATTGGTTTATTGGTTAGTTAGGATTTTAAGGCATATCAACACTTATGGGCTATTTAATGTGAAATCCTGCTATATATATATATATATATATATATATATATATATATATATATATAATGGCCCAGGAGACTGAAATTCAATCGCTGGTTGAGTCATACCAAAGACTCAAAAAATGGTACTTGATGCCTCCTTGCTTAACAGTAATATATATGTGATTTGTAATCAAATAGTTTGTGGGTAACTTTATTTTTAAACAAGTTGTTTATATACATTTAAATGGTTTCAAGTATTCCTATCTAATTCTAATAATTCTATTTAAGATTAATCATTGTTTGCATGCAGTTAAATGGTTTCAAGTATTGCCATTTGATATTAGTAATTCTATTTATCAAGTCTTCCTATGCAATATAAATAACTGTTCTTCTAGGAGAAAGGCTTTGGCATTAAATAACCTACAAAGGTTGATATGCCATTAAGCAAAGAAACTAAACTAAACTAAACCAATATAAATAATCTGCATACAGAAAGAATGATGATAATCCTTAGTAAATGATTGAACTATTCTATTCAACTCATAGATGGAACCCTTACAGGTGCTACCAATCCAGGTCCAAGTGGACCAAGGAGTAATGGCCATAAAGGAGTACTCCCAAAGCTTGAGGGCTGGAGTCTCACCGATAGATGCAGTATTATATCATACCTAGACACTTGTTGAGAGATCTTACACTTCTTCAGGTATTCAGTTGGTATTATCTATAGCCCCTGCTGACAGGCTCCAAAATATAAGTTATCATTAAACACCTGCACTGATTAAATGAAACTAGGCTGTTATTAAGGGGACTTTTTGTCTTTAGATGAATAAATAAATGAATAATGTCAAGTACTTGTCCCCGACAAGATCTCAGAAGAAGCATAAGCTTGGCTGACTAATTTGATCTGGTTAGGTGCAAGTAACGACCTGTTTCATTTTATAACATTTCTTTCTGATTTTGATCTATAATTTCCTCTTTCAGACATTTTATATACTTTTAATAGTCTATTCTATTTCTAAATCTGCTTAGCAGTCTTTGTCAATAACCACCTTTTTCAATTATTCACCCTATTAATAGGCTGGTTGTCTCTATTTAACTGCATCCCTTAAAGTGACACATGGTCTATTTTAACAAGGACATCCCACATACACAGAGTTGGATTTACCAATAGACGTAGTAAGCCATTGGCCTAGGACCCGCATGTATCTGGAGGACCACTGAAATAAATTTATTACCAGATTATAATCTTGTTTGAAATGTTCAACAAGTATTTCATTATATGATATATATAAAACCATAAAAGTCCTTGGACAATGGGTATAGGCCTACAGTGGCCTTCAACTGCTGGGCCATGAGACCTACTGATAAGTTTGGCCTAGGGCTCACAAGTAGGTAAATCCAGACCTTAGGTCAAAAATAGCCACATTACCCTAACCACTATCACAATAGGTTCAGACTACTCTGACACACTCTGTTTGGTGCAAGGGGCCACATCAATTTGATCCACCTAAATAATCATCACTCCAATATGTTCACCAAAAGAATTGCAACATCAATTTGATCTGCCTAAATAAACATCACTTCAATATGTTTGTCAAAAAAATTGCTACATCAATTTGATCCGCCTAAATAACCATCACTCCAATGTGTTCACCAAAAGAATTGCTACATCAATTTGATCCGTCTAAATAATCATCACTCCAATCTGTTCACCAAAAGAATTGCTACATCAATTTGATCCGTCTAAATAATCATCACTCAAATCTGTTCACCAAAAGAATTGCTACATCAATTTGATCCGTCTAAATAATCATCACTTCAATATGTTCACCAAAAGAATTGCTACATCAATTTGATCCGTCTAAATAATCATCACTCAAATCTGTTCACCAAAAGAATTGCTACATCAATTTGATCCGTCTAAATAATCATCACTCTAATCTGTTCACCAAAAGAATTGCTACATCAATTTGATCCGTCTAAATAATCATCACTTCAATATGTTCACCAAAAGAATTGCTACATCAATTTGATCCGTCTAAATAATCATCACTTCAATATGTTCACCAAAAGAATTGCTACATCAATTTGATCCGTCTAAATAATCATCACTCCAATCTGTTCACCAAAAGAATTGCTACATCAATTTGATCCGTCTAAATAATCATCACTCCAATCTGTTCACCAAAAGAATTGCTACATCAATTTGATCCGTCTAAATAATCATCACTTCAATATGTTCACCAAAAGAATTGCTACATCAATTTGATCCGTCTAAATAATCATCACTTCAATATGTTCACCAAAAGAATTGCTACATCAATTTGATCCGTCTAAATAATCATCACTCCAATCTGTTCACCAAAAGAATTGCTACATCAATTTGATCCGTCTAAATAATCATCACTTCAATATGTTCACCAAAAGAATTGCTACATCAATTTGATCCGTCTAAATAATCATCACTTCAATATGTTCACCAAAAGAATTGCTACATCAATTTGATCCGTCTAAATAATCATCACTTCAATATGTTCACCAAAAGAATTGCTACATCAATTTGATCCGTCTAAATAATCATCACTCCAATCTGTTCACCAAAAGAATTGCTACATCAATTTGATCCATCTAAATAATCATCACTCTAATCTGTTCACCAAAAGAATTGCTACATTAATTTGATCCACCTAAATAATCATCCCTTCAGTGTGTTACCCCAGTTTGATCCACTTGGGGAATCATTACTCCTGACTAATTCTTATAATTAGGATAAAAGGAAATTATTATTTATTATTAAAAAATCTTATTAAGGTAGGTATTGAATAGCAATGGGCTTAGATACAATATGAAAGTCATCATTAGAAAAAAGATAATCACACAATAGAGACAGTATGAATGTTTGAAATATATTTTTGAGTCATAGCCTTCTTGAAATTAATTTAAATTAATGTGAAAGAATTTAAACTAAGGATTGAAATCATGAGATAATTAGAATTAAGCTCAGTTCATTGTATGTAATAAAGTAACAATAACTGAAACATTCTCCTTTCAGTATATCTCAATTGAAGAATTATCACCTGGTCAAACTTTTAGCAGGACAATTCTTTGGATGATCCTTCATTTTCTATATCTATCTGTCTTTATAGCTATTTCAGTTTACTTTTAACAACAACAAAAAATTTTAAAACTTACCTGTAAGCATTAAATGGATGCACATATGTTGTAATGGTTGTTAGTACTGAAGATGAACTCAGAAAGCCAAGTTCAAATCCTGAGTGAGATTGGGTATGTTTTAATTTGTGCTAATACCCATAAAAAAGGCATAAATCTATCTGTTCTCTCACTGGCTATGAGTAAATTGTTGAGCAAATTGAGCTCTTTAATCTTTGTATAGTAACCTGTCTAACAGAAAGAAAACTCTAAATTTAGACTAGTTGTATTCTACTTAAAAATTGACTTTGTGTCACAACCGGCCCATGGTGAAGGTGTTGGGTAAATACCAAACCTATCTCTAAGCCTTAAACATTAGTCATTTTTATTATAAATAAAAACTTCACTTGAAATTAACCATTTCTTCTTTGTATATTGATCTTCTATTTTTCTCCATGGAATCTTCTATAAGATATTTAGAAAATAATTTTGCACATCTGGATATGAAATAAAACTTCTATACAATATGTGTTCAAGACACACTATTTTTCCAGATTTTACAGTCCAAAAGCTAGAGGGTGAAGTATACAGAATTATTAAGTTATTAACTTTTTTCCAGCCACATGCCTCATCATATTAGGGATGGGAATGACTAAGACAAAGTTATATCTATAGTCCAAACTAAAGTGTTTTACACTCTTATTGAGAAATATCTATCGGAATGTGTTTATTTATAATTTTGTTTCTCCTAATGTGAGCTTATTTTTGCCACAAGTTTGTTGCATTTTTGTGTGACATGCCTGTTAATTTGTCCTAAATCCTCTGTAAATTTGTGCTTCAAAACATAATGTAAGCTATTGAAATTCTTATTTTTTTCAGTATAAGCCAATAAAATTTGAACCAATACTAAATTCAGATTAAATTTAGCTACTACAAATTCTAAAATATCAGTGTGTATTATATACAATAATTTTTTTTTTGAGAATTTCAAAGTCAAAAATTAGGGGTGTATGTTATACATGAGTGTGTGTAATACACAAATAATTACAGTTGATGAAAGTTACATCAAATTTCTTTGTCAAGAAAATAACCCTTATTATTAGCAATGATAAAAGTATACTGTGAAACTAATTCTTATATTTCTGGTTGAAAGAATATAGGATTCAGAATAAAAAGATATCTGATAATATTGAATTGATTGCCAAAAGTTTTCCTACAAAGAAAATTTTCCCATGATCTGATTAAATGGAAACCACAAGATGCTAAACCAATAGAATTTGGAAGATGAGCTAAAATATCAAACCTAACAATTTGATCTTCTCAGTTTATTTTACTGAGTGTGAGCTTGCATTGTCATCTCAAGAATTACACACTTTCCCTTTACCAAATCATAGTCCAGTCATTTGGGGCTGTAAAATATACCGATTGCAACTCTGGAGAGGGGAAGACCCCCCCAAACTGTTTCCTGGATATGATATTAAACCATCTGATGGTGAGGCTCCAGTTTATTGCCTTGGGGAATGTGGAATACTCCTTCATTGACATCACTCCCAGGTCTACTCTGATCCAGAATGGTACCACTTGAAAGGGTCCTATGTATGGGTCAAATAGAATGGTTTGGCATTTAAACTGAGTGCAAACAAATGAATCATGCTGAATTGAATTGCCTGAAATAGAACTGTTTAATCATTTCTCTATGTGTAAATAAATGACTGATGTTTAATTGAATTCTTAATGATACATGGCTCTACTTAGAACCATTTAACTTTGTTCACTGATGCTGAATTGAATTGTTAGAAATAGAACTGTTTGATTATTTCAATGTGTGTATCTAGAAAATGTGTTTACAAATCATATATTTGATATATATTATAAAAATAAGATTATGCATCAAATAATCAACAATGATTGATATGCCATAAAACCAAACCAAACCAAACTAAATTTTACCAAATCAGAGCATTTTTTTAATTGATTTTCTCTTTTCATTCTTTTTTGGCAAAATGCTCTTCTGAAGCTGTCTTGCCTTATTCTAAAAGATAATAATAAATGAAATCTTTCATAATCCCCTGACTACCCACCAAAAACTTATAGGAATGATGCTTTAGTTTCAATGTTGATATCAGCTCTAAACCAAAAGAATTTGGAGGATGTGGTAAAATATCATACCAAACAATTTGATCTTTTTATTTGTTTATTTTCTTAGTGTGAGATTTTATTGTTATTTAGAACAATTTTGAAAAAGCAAACACTTCAGAAAGAATATTACTACACAATAACATTGGTTCCCCAGACAATTTCAAAAACTTCAGTTTATTTATAGTCTTGGAATAATCAATCTATAGAGAAGTGAAATTGGAAGGTCCCATAATACAATGTCATACCTTTCAAAATATAAATAAATAAATGAAAATAAACCTTACATCAAATCTAAAAATTGAAAAGTAATTCATGACCTGAAGGCACCAGTTCTGAGCTCACATGGATGTAGTTGTAAGAAAGCCATATGATTCAAAAAACCCAATTTTCCAACCAACAGCAATAAACAACTAAAATAATAAATAAAATGAAACTTACTATACTTACACATCAGACATTTTCTATATTTACACATAAGAAAAGATAGCTATTCAGAATATTTGAAAATCGTTGAGTCTTCTAAAAAAGATTTTTATTATATTCATTTTCTCTTGTGTTGTAATTTAATACAAATTATATCATTAGATTTAAATATAACTAAAAATGAAAATGGTAAATCAAAGTGGTAAATCAACTGAGTTTGAAAAATGTGCTAAAATATTGTAACCAAACAATTTGATCTTCTCCTGAATTTATTATTTTGTGTGAGTTTTCATTGTTATTCTGAATAATGAAACATTTTCTTTTAACCAAACTGGAACATTTTTACATAAATATTCTCTTTTAATTCTTTTTTGGCAAGAAAGCTCTTCTGAGGTTGTCTTGTCTTACTCTGAAAGCTCATAATAGATGAAACCCCACATATTCCAATGACAACTCAGCAAAACCTAATGGGGATTGAACTTTGGTTACAATGTTGACATTGGTATTTCATCCAAAATTCAAAATTCTTTCTGCAAAGAAAAAAAGAATAAAAGAATTTGTTTCAAACAAATAGATCCTCTTATTTTTTAATTTTTTGATCTCTGTTTTTGGTATTTTTTTTAATACTATTTTCCTTTATAAAAATTCTTAGCTTTAAAAAAGGATCATCAAAATCCATTTTTATAGATGTTTAACAAATTTATAAAAATGTTTTTTGTCTTGTTTTTTTTTTTTGTTGGTCTCTCAACCTCATCGCCTCAATGTTTTGTTGGTTTCCCAACCTCATAGACTCAATATTTATGATAGCTACAGCTTTTCCAACAAATTAGCAATCTTTTATATACACTAATCTTAGTTTTTATGATTTGATAATATACTCTGATTAGTGTCAGCCTAGTTGACAGGGCTTATAATATACTGACTGTATCCTTACAGAGGGGTAAGCCACCCCACCCCAAAAAAGAGGTGTCATGGGTATGACACTGAACTGTATCTGATGGTGAGGCTTCAGTTCTGTAGATAAAGGGAGTGTGGAGTACCCGTTCATTGCCATTACTCCCAGGTTCACTCTGACCCAGAGTGACTGTCTAATCTATAAGTCAAATATATCTGTTTAAAAATTATTTACATTCAATTGTACTGTGTGCAAAAAAAAAAACCTCTCAAGAAACAACTACACAAAAAATGTAAATATGGACATATAATGATCACAATTCTCTAACCTTTGATCTTAATATAACCCTAGATGGGTTGACAGGCTGTTAAAATCAATCAATCAATCCAACTAGAGTTCTCATCTTGATTGTTATTATAGTCACAATATTTTGAACATTTTACTCCCCATAGTAAATTGTTCTCATACTACTGTCCATACTTTGAGGATATTTCATATCAGTTAATTCATCCTTGAGATGTCACTTGTCTCTTCTACCAAACCAAGGTATTCAACATCATACACTGCTGGACTTAAAGATTGAAATCACAACCACCAGGAAATTTTATATACTTTAACCAAAACTTATGTCCTCAACCCGATTGTCCTGGAACAATGCAATGACACTTATAACAACTCAAATGAGGACTTTAATCTAGGTCATCCTTATCATCAAAATGTGCTGACTGCATGGATTCCTTTAACTCTCTCGCCATACATCCCTATCAGACATTGCTCTTGGTAAGTTGTCTAGGCAGGTTCCGCACAGAGCTGTTGCATGTAAAGTTTTGCTTGTTGGTCAACACTAGTGTGTATATTTGTAGGAGTCTATAGGACAACATTGCTTATAAGTTCATCTTTGCTTCTTCAGCAGTGCTCAGCATATCTTGCTCATCTAATGTGGATGGTTTGTATGCTGGGAGGTAAGTGGCCAGACAGTGACTGTTTTGTAGGGTGCTTCTTCAAGAATTTGTTCCAAACAACAAGCAGCATTCTTGTGTAATTCCCATCTAGCTTTTTCTCCAAACATTTCATTAGAGTCCAAGTAAAGCAACCATACAATAGTACTGACATGACTACAGCTTGGAAAAATTCCTATTTTATTTTATCAGAGAGATCAGATTTCCATATGGTTGATAAACTGTCAGTAGCAGTTCACACTTTATCTATGAGTATGTTGACATCACTTTTAGTAGATGAGATATTGCCACCAATGTATATAAACTGGTCTACTAATTTCAGAAGCTTGCTATTTAATAAAGAGATAGCACTATTTTGAATGAAACACATGAATTCTGTTTTATCTGAGTTCACATAGAGGCGAATGCCTCTTGCTGTCTGCTCCAGGCTATGCAGCAGAGATTCTAGTTGAGAAGGTGTATTTGCAAGAAATACTAAATCATCAGCATATTGCATCAATAATACTTTCTGCAGGATATTGCCTGCTTCTTGCATTTTTTAGTGTGAAGCCATTTTCTCTTATTAGATCTTATAATGTTTGTAGTACATAATCTAGGCTGGTTAGGAATAGAAATGATATCAATGTATCTCCTAGCAAGACTCCAGTGACAATGTCAAAGAAATCAGTGTCACCACCATAAGCTGAAAAAAGCATTGCTTTCATGTTTTCTTAGAGCATCCTTATAGCAGTCACAGTTTCTCTTTGACAACCATAAGTTAGAAGTATTTGCTCCATCTTTTCCTTGTGTATAGAATCAAAATGCCTTGGAGAAATCTACAAACAAGATTGTTGCCTTGAGATTTTTTGCATGTATTCCTTCAATGATTTGATGAATAGTCAGAAGTTGTGGATCAATATCAAGGAAATCAGTGTCATCATCAAGTGAGCAAAGCATGTACTTCATAAGGCATCATTATAACAGTACAGCAGTGAATAATAAGGATAATTTTACATCACTGACATTCTGACAAAATCTGTTTCATTTTGTCTCATGTCCTACAGTTCTTCTATTATTCCACAAGTTACCTTATAAACAATCCACCTTTTAACTATTTCATTTCTCTCATTCATTTAAATCAGCCTTTGAACTCTTGACAAGTTCAGCCCTATTATCCCATATCTCTGTATCATTCTTTTATGTTATATACATATAAGCACTTTAACATTCTAACTCTTTACATTTTAGCATTTTTTTAATGTTCATTTTTTTTCTTCCTGAGATCTTATTCCAGACCATTCTAACAAGCCATTATCTAATTTTTCTAGGCTATGAAAGAATCTTTTTTTATCTTCTGCATTCTCTTCTATCTTTTTTTTTTCTTCAGACTTAACAGTATTTTTCTTTCTTTTTTATCTGATTTTTCAAATTCTACTCAAACTTATAAAACTTTTTCTAACCAAACATTGAAAAAAACTTTTCTTTGTTCATATCTATTTCTGTTTTCAATTATTTATCTTATCCTGTTCATATCTAAGTTTGCTCATAAATATCTATCTATCTACCTATCTAAACCAGTTCATCTGTTCATTTCTATCTTTCTATCAAACAATATGGAATGCTCCAAAAATAAACCCTCATTTTCATGGAAATTACAACAGGTACAAGGAACACAATATTACTGTTGGATTGAAATATTTCTTAAGATATAAATCCCTTTTTTCGACATCATCATCTTTGGCTTTGTATTTTTGACAACATTGAATGACACATTTTCTCTTAACAGTATCCATTCTACACTCTTAAAAAATCACCCTGAAAGTAATGTCACCTATTTTATTATAATAAAGTTGGCGACCTTAGTCGAAGGTGACCCAAAGGCTCTCTTTTCGATAGCTACTATACTGAGGTGTAAGGGAGAGTGCTACTCCATTCCTTGGATGGCTCCACTTTACCCTTGATCCTTACTTTATGGTGCTGAGAGCTAAGCAAAGTGGCATCAAGTACCATTTCTTGAGTCTTTGGTATTACTCGAGCTGGGATTGAACCCCTGTCTCCCAGACCATTGGGGAACACTCTAATCATTAGGCCAATAAGTTTCCTCCAATAACTTATAATTTGTTTTTGCTTTGCTGCAGGTAGCAGCTAAGCAGTAGTCTGCCAAAATGGCACCTGACATGAAAGTAGAGATATGTTGTTGAATATTTTCATGCAGAAAAAAATTGCAGACATTAACATTCACTGATCACTTGTTGAATGTTTATCCTATTTACCAACCCCTCCGCTCGGGCAGGATATGACACAAGGTCAATTTTTAAGTGGAGTTTAACAGGTTTTAATTCAGAGTTTTCCTTCTCCTAGACTAGTTGCCTCACCAAGGCTGAAGAACCTAGTCTGTCCTACTATTTACTCATAGCTGGATGGAGAATAATTGGATTCATACCTTTCCCAAGGGTATTAGTGCTATGTGAAATGCAATCAGTCTCGTCCAGGATTTGAACTCGTGTCGCTGTGTTCATTTCCTATGACGATAACCATTACACCACAGGCACTTGTTGAATGTTTATGAAGGCCAAACAGTGAATGTAAACACAGTTTTTCAATGGGTAATGCATTTTAACAATGGTGACAGTGATATGAGAGTTAAGCCATGTTCAGTACAGTTGTTAATCCATGAAATAAAGAATGTTTTAATTGATTGGCTCATCGGCATGAATCAAACAGATGAAAGATGGACTAAACACATATAACATTTTCCTGACAATAACACCATCATTACTGCTGTAAAAGAAAAATGGGTCACTTCTGCTCATGCAGACTTTTATGAGTACATCTGTTGTTCCTCACTGGCAAAAATGCATAGGCAATAGTAGTGACCTCATGGGAAAACTTGTTCTGTCCAATAGAGTTTCTGTGCTACCTGTATCTATTGTAGCTTTTATGGGAATAGATAGGAGGCATTATTTTTGGAACACTTCTCAATTTATCTATCAATCTCAATTTGCACCTATTTATCTATGTATAATAATAATAGTTATAATAGTGCAAAAAGAGTATAAGACTAGACACAACTGGGTGGGGAAGGTAATTCACTGGGAATTGTGCAAGAAATTTAAATCTGACCATACAAACAAGTAGTATATGTACAACCCAGAATCCATCCTGGAGAATGAGATGCACAAACTTCACTGGGATTTTGAGATACAAATGGATCACCTAATCTTGGTCAGACGATCAGTCAACAAAAAAAAGAAAAAGAGAACCTGCCGAATAGTGGACTTGAATATCCTGGCAGACCACTGAGTAAAATGAAAAGGTGAAAAGAAGGATAAATACCTGAACCTTGCTAGGGAACTAAAAAACTATGGAACATGAAAGTGACAGTGATACCAATTGTGGTTGGTGCACTAGGGACAATCCCCAAAGGATTAGGGGGTGTCCTCGTGGTGTAAAGCGATGGACTGTGGAATCGTAGAAAACGAGTTCATACTCCAGTCACGCTATAACATTCACTTTCGGGCAAATACCCTTGGGAAAGGTATGAACCCCCTTATCCTCCCAGCTATGGGTTAAATAGTACCACTACTGTTCTTCTAGGAGAATAGCTTTGGCATTAAATAACCTACTAAAGGTTGATATGCCATAAAACAAAGAAACCAAAGGATTGGTAAAGAGACTGGAAGACTGGGAAATAAGAGGACAAGTAAAGACCATCCAAACTATAGCATTATCAAGATCACCAAGAAAAGTTCTGGAGACTTGAGGAGACTTACTTTTAGTCAAACTCCAGTGAGAAACCATCAGCAAATGCTTGTGTGAAAAACTCTCAAAGGAGTAAAATGATAATAATATCTCTCACAAAAGGAATACTGGACTAGGCATGATTGGGTCAGAAAAGTGATTCACTTAGAATTGAGCCAGAGACTGAAATCTCCCCATAATGATAAATACACCAAGCAAAATCTGTCTTAGAAAGTGAGATGCAAAAAATTCCCTGGAAGGTTGAGATACAAATGGACCATTAAATCCCATCCAAAAGACTAGACGTTGTAAGAACTTACAAGGAAGTGAATTTTGTTGTTTCAGTAGACAATAGCCTGAATATAAAAGAAATCAAAAAGATAGAAAAATATCTGGATCTTTCCAGAGAAATTGGAGTCTTTGGAATAATCCCCAAAGGCCTGGAGAAGAGACTGGAGGAACTGGAGATCAGAGAATGAATCAAGACCATCCAGACCACCACATTGTGTAAATCTACTTGAATACTTAGAGGAGTCCTGGAGATCAAAGTAGACTTGCTCTTTATCAAACTTCAATGAAAAACCACCAGTTAAAGCTTATTTGAAAAACTGGCAAGGAATGAAATAATAATGATAATTATAATATCTATTTAAAAGCTGTTGTCACTAAATTTGTTTGTAAGTTTTTTCAAAAGTGTCCCACTAATCAAAGAAAGAGAGGAAGGGGTACTACAAACACACAGACACAAAAATGAACCGTTGTTGGTAAAGCACAATGCTCTGTGTCTGTGTGTTTGTTGTTATGAACACTACACCTACTACTATTTCTATTGCTGCTGCTGTTGAGGTCTCAGTTGTATTTATTTTTGTTCAGTTTTATTGAGTTTTGTTTTAAAATTATTAACAAGCAGAAAATATTAAAAGTTGGAGGATAACATTTTTTTAAAGAAATTGCTCTCCGTCTGCTTTTTTAAAAAAAAGACTAATATTGGATTGTTTTGAAAAATATCATTTTTTAAATCTAAATCTAAGATTTTCCTTACATTTTCCTTTAATTTTCATTTTCATCTTTACTGGGCAGGCATCGCTTTAATTTTCTTTGCATTTTTATTACATCTTAACCAGACAAACAAATATGATTGATCGATTTTAACGGTATGTCAACCTGTGTAGAGTTATTTTATGTCTAAAAGTGAAGTAATTCTGTTTATATTTACGAAGCTTTTTTGCTGAGATGTGGCACAAGGCCGTATGAATGGGGCACCTATTGAGACTTGGACTCACTCGTGAAGGTTTGCTAGTCTAGCAACACCCAAGGTGCCCTGACATATTTTGTGCAGTTGTTTTTTAAAAGATTTTTTTTTTTTGCATACTGTCCTATTGAATATAGATAATTTTTAAACAGATCTACTTGACCCGCTGATGGGAGACTAACAGGTATTACCACTCCAGGTCTGAGTGAACCGGAGAGTAATGGCAGTGAAGGGATACTTCATACTCTCCAGACCTCCAGAACTGAAGCCTCGCCATCAGATGCAGTTTATTGTTATACCCAGGACAACCCTTTTTTTGGCAGAAAGTCCTACTCCTCTGCAGGGGGTACATTCAGTGTATTCTAAACTCCACTGACTGGTCATGATAAACTTAAAGCTCAAGAAAAAAGATAAAAAAAGAAATAAGGCATAATTCAGACATAATCTAAATATTCTATGAAATACAAATGAAATAGTTGTAAACAAATTTTGTTATTTTTGATGGGTACTATGATGTTGACCTGTTGTGATTCAAACCCACAGTAAGCATTCGGGTCTAGTTTACATTAGATTTAAATTGTAAATTAGTCATTATGTGTCATACCTTCGGACATAAAGTCAGTGTCTAGTTATAAGTAATATGTGTATTGTCAGCCGAACCCCCTTTTATAGTTGCCACATTTGATTCCACTTTTTAACATAAATGGAAGGAAAGTCATTTTCAAATATAGATACATAGGAAAAAATTCTAATGGAAATATGCTAGCATAATTAAATGAATCTTAATTAAATTCTCTAATGTCTGTTTAATGCAAATTCTTTTTTTTATTACTTGTAAACAACTTTTCACACTGTACATTTTACAAACATCTCTATTTCTATACAATTTAGTCAAATAACTATTGTATGAGAATTTTCTCAGGTTCCACAATTAAGTTGTTGTGAATTTTAATTCATTTTTTATAGAACATTGCATTTCAAAAGAAATAGTTTAATTTCTCTGTTTTGAGTTGTTGAGTATTAAAAAAAAAATTAATTTCTTTTAAATTAATTTCTTTTAAAGTTTCTTTTTGAGAATAGAAAGCAGGTTTTTGAAATAGAAATCCATGCAGAAATTTCATATTATTTTAAATGGTGTATATTGGATAATGGTTAGAGTTTACCAATGGTCAGGGAAACTGTGGTTCAATCCCAGATCAAGTCATACTAAAGACTCAAAAAAATGATACTTGATGCCTCCTTACTTAACACTCAGCATGATAAGGTATGGATCAAGGGTAAGTGGAGAAATCCAGGGAAAGGAGAAGCACTCTCCCCAACATCTTGGTATAGTAGCTATAGAAAAGTAAGCCTTCAGGTCACCCTCAACAATGTTCGGCCAACTTATATATATCATCATCATCATCATATCGCGCTGGGAGCACGGATATCCCTGACCCTCTCTCGCCACTCCTCCCTATCGTTCATTGCCCTAGGTAGGTCTTCAGGACAACATCCCGTATCCTCACATAGCTGCTGAATGTATGACTTATATATATATATATATATATATATATATATATATATATATAAGTTGGTCGAACATTGTTGGGTGTGATCTGAAGGCTTACTTTTCTATAGCTACTATACCAAGATGTTGGGGAGGGCGCTATATATATATATATATATAAATAGGGCGCTTTATATATATATATATATATATATATATGTGTGTGTTTGTGTGTGTGTGTGTGTGTATGTGTTTGATAGTAAATTTCTATCATTACCATGAAACTTTAAGAAATGAATTGAATAATGAGAAAATGCACTGTTATAGCAACAAGGTAAGCTTGGTTTGGTTTCTTTGTTTAATGGCATATCAACCTTCATATTTAATACCAAAGCTATCCTTGTTGATGAACAATAGTGGTACTATTTAACCATAGCTAGGGTAGGGATAAAGGAGTTCATGCCTTTCCCTAGGTTATTAGTTTGAAAGTGAACGTGATAGTGCAAATGGAGTTTAAACTTACTTTCTATGATGTCACAATCAAACTTGTTAACTTCGATTTTGCGAGGACTCCTCAGTATATTTGGTATCACTCAAAGTAAGTAAGCTTTGCGTTAGCATGATATATGTTATTTAGTTTCTTGAAAGTCATCTCAATGAAATTCAAATATACCAACAAATTTATTCAAGGATAATAATTAGTGCATACATACATACATATATAATCATCATCATTGGGGAGATGTTCTCGTGATGTAACGGTTAAAGCGATGGACTGTGGAATTGTAGTATGTGAGTTCAAACTCCAGTCGCGCTATTACATTCACTTTCGGACAAATACCCTTGGGAAAGATTTGAACCCCCTTATCCTCCCAGCTATGGGTTAAATAGTACCACAACTGTTCTTCAAGAAGGATGGCTTTGGTATTATATAACCTACAAAAGTTGATATGCCATTAAACAAAGACACCAAACCAAACCAAACCAAACCATCATCATCATGTTGTGCAACTAGCACAAATTTCCTAGACTTTCTCTCGTTATTCATCTCTAGATCATCTATCACTTCCAGCAGGTCTTCTAGACTACCTCCTGTGTCCATACAGAGCTGTTGTAGATAAATTCTAGCTGGCTGTCCAACATCTACTCATCCATATGAAAGGGTCCATAGGAAAATGTCACTTCACCCTTACGTCTCCAGTAGTGTCCCGCATGCCATGTTCATCTAATATGGATGGTTTTAGAGATGGGAGGAAGATGGCTGTACAACTGCTGTTTTGTGGGATGTTGCTTCCAGGATTTATTCAGTATAGCTCATAGCATTCTTGTGCAGTTGCCGTCATGCATTTTCTCTCTACGCTAAGTCAGTGTCCATGTGGTGCATTTACATATTAGTATTGACACCACTGCCGCTTGAAAAAAATTGTGTTTCATTTTATTGGATAGGTCTGACTTCCATATGAGTCATAACAGATCAATAGCTGTCCATGCGTTCGCTAGTAGCATTTCATGTCATTTTCTGTAGATGAGACACTGCTTCCGAGGTAAGTGAACTCGTCCACTAGTTTCAGAGAACCACCATTTATTGTGGAGATGTCTTCTCTTGGATTAAAACATGTACTCTGTTTTGTCTGCATTGACATAGAGGCTAATGCCACCTGCTGCCTGGTCCAAACTATGCAGCAGGGATTCAATATATATATATATATATACAGGGTGGAACAATAAAATTGTTGCCTTAGAAAAGACAACATGATTCCATTTCCATTTAATGAAAACCAGTTTTCTTTTTTTGTTGCAGACCATCTACTAGTTGGCCAGTTGTGTACAAATCCCAAGAGCGATAGAAGCCTTCTATCATGTCTGAAAGTGACACAATGTTCAACGAGCGAGATCAGAGATGCACTGCTGTACAACTCATGCTCTCTACTGATCCAAGTTATGACAACAGGACCATTGCCAGCACCCTCAAAATGCAAATCTGGATTGCCACAAATAACAGGGACATGCCCAGGGTGATGAAAACAAAGTTTCCGGCTACAGTTATGGTCTTTGGTGTGGTTTCAAGTGAGGGCCACATCATGCCACCTCACATCTTTGAAGTCGGCTTGAAAGTCAATACCAAAGTGTTCCTGGATGTGCTGAAAGTGTGGTGATCCCCTGGTGCAATCAGGGGGCCAGTGGCAGACCCTAGGTGTGGCAGCAGGACTCGGCGCCGGCCCACAAGTCCAAAGAGACCCAGGATTGGCTACAGAAGGAGTGCTACGACTTTGTACCCTTCTCTCAATGGCCCCCCTCTTCCCCCGACCTGAACCTGCCGGACTACTTCATTTGTTCATACATCGAGAACATCACCAACATGACCTCCCTCAACACCAAAGCCAGCCTGATCATCACCATCTGCTGAGTATTCGCCGAGCTCCTGCTGGCGCTTGTGGAAAAGGCATGCTCCCAATTCCAGATCCATATCGAGGCGGTGATTGAGGCTGAAGGCAGCTACATTGAATAGATGTCAGCTCTACTACATAATCAAGTTACCTGAATTGATTTTTTCAATAAAAGTTTTAAAATAAAGCTGTAGTGTTGTTTTCTTTAGAACGACAATTTTATCGTTCCACACTGTATATTGATCCAGTGATTGCAAGATTTTAATGACATGTCAACCCATCTAGAGTTATTTTATGCTTAGAGGTTAAGGAATTGTGTTCATATTTACATTTTTGTGTAGTAGTTTCTTTAAAGATTTTTTTTGGGCACAGTTCTATCAATTGATAAATAGGTCTATTTGACCCATAAATAAGACCCTAATAGGTACTACAACACTGGCTCAGAGTGGATCTGGGAGTAAGGGCTATGAAGAGGTACTGCACACTTACCAGGTCTCCAAAACTCAAGTCTCACCATCAGAAGCAGTTTAAGGCCATTCCTAAGATATATATAATCTATGTATGTGTGTATATAAACATATATATATATATATATATATATAATCATAAAAAAATCATCTTATAGGAATTCAAACATACCAGTTGATTTATTAATGTGTGTATAATAGTTTGAATACATATGAATGTGTGTGTGTGTGTGTGTGTGCGGGTGTGTGTATATATATATATATATATATATATATATATATATATATATGTGTGTATGTGTGTATGTGTGTGTGTGTGTGTGTGTGTGTGTGTGTGTTTGTTTGATTAGATAGTGTAGGAAGAACTTGTTCTTCCTTCTATTCTATATATAAGTGTATATGACTCGCATATTGAATTTGCTATTTCATTATTTGCTCTTCCAAAGATGGCCCCATTTGGAACTGAAAGTATTTTGGAAACATACGGCACCTTTCTAAATTCATTCCATCCAAAAGTCAAACAATCCATCTGAAGACTTGAATGAATTACGTAGAGAAAAAGTAGACACAAATGGTTCTTCCTATTCAGTCAAACATGTTTAAAAGAGATAATGCTGCCTATATATATGTGTGTGTGTGTGTGTGTGTGTGTGTGTGTGTGTGTGTGTGTGTGTGTGTGTGTTATTTTCTTCATATCTATCTATCTATCTCATTCTTACTCTCTTTTGCAAGACTTTATTTTTATTTTCAACTTGTCATATGATTGCATAGATCAAGTTCTATGTCCCTCTAACATGTAAATCATTGTATGTCATTTTATCTATTATTCTATCAGTGAGATGTGATAGAAAATACTGAAACTGAAGATCTAAAATTTAAAACTTAGAATTTAAATGAAGCTGAGCAACTTATACAATAAAATGATAATGTCTCGACTAAGGACTGCCATCAAGATAAGTCAATGCTAATTTGGAAAAAAATATGGAATCAGTCTAAATACTTTTTGTATGAAATGGTTTTTGGCAAAACACATGCTTGTACAAGTCATATAGAACTAGGTTTCTGCAACTTTTTCTTATTTCCTAAACAAAAAATTCATCTCAAGGCTATGTCTTCAGGACATAAAAAGCATTAAAATAAATGTCTGTGAAGACTCACACAATATCCAAAGAGGAATTTCAGAGGTGCTTCAACTAATTGAAAGTTCACTGGAACAAGTATTTTTAATGCCAAGGGGACCATTTTGAAAAAAAAAATTAATGTTTTATTCATTGTTCATTCCTATCTTGATAAATACAACTTCAATCTCTCTCTCTTTCTCTCTCTCTTTCTCGCTCGATATTTTTAACACACCTTGTGTAACAAATTGTATATATATTTTTCCCCTATCTCTAGCAACTCATAGTGAGTGGAAGCTTCCTTTAAAATGTCACTACTGCTGCTGTCTCGTGCTGTAATTATGAAACTACCACTGCTGTCACCAAACTATAAAGCTTACAGGAGCAGGTAGGCTAAGACAGACAGGTAGTGGGTGGTACAAGAGAGCGAGAGAGAGAGAGAGAGAGAGAGAGAGAGAGAGAGAGAGAGAGAGAGAGAGAGAGAGAGAGAATTAAGGTTTAGGGAATAAGATGTAAAAAAAAGAATATTCAATATTCATTCACATAAACATTAATAAATTCAAACTATAAAAAAAAGTGAGAATGATGAAGATAATTATATGACTCTAAAAGGTCCTTTCTTTCTTTTTTTCTTTCTGTACATTGCACAGATGCATGCACTGAAGCACACCTGATGACACCAAGGCAAAAGTATTAACAATGAGTTTACAATGCTGGCAATTATTTAGCGTTAAAATGCAAATTAACAATAGCCAGGAAAAGGAAAGTCTCATGGACTGACACTGTCAGGCTGTTGTAAAGCTTTGTATATATGTTTCACCTCCGAAAAACTGTAGCAGCAATGAAGTCTGCTGCATATCTTTCACTTAACATCACTTGATGTATCCATGCTATAAGTTTAAGTATAGCAGGGGATCAAAACAGTTGAGCAAGTACAAATCATGTTGGAACCAGCTGTAGATTAAAACCAGTGTGGTCGTTAAATGATATGCAAAAATAGTAGTTTGCTAGTTCATATTCCTTGTCAGCTGCTATGTATTGAACATGCATTTATGGCTTTTAATTCTAAATCTCTTACTGGCATTACAGCATTTGATCAGGAAATCCCCTCTTTTATTTCTAGTAATTTTTCTTTGGAGGATTTGTCAGCAGCTACTTTGTGAAATGGGAAAATCAATTTTGATATATATCTATATATACATGACATGAATCAGAAGAGACAAACAAAAAACCTAGTCAAGTATATATCTTACTAATGATAACATCTGGGAAATTTTTCCTCCTAATATTATAAAAATGAAAATAAAAAACATGATGACCAACTAGAAATAATATAAATATAAATAATAACTTATTTATCTCCTACTACTAACTATTTTTAATGAGACAGGGTCATAGTCTAGGGGAAGAGGGTGGGGCTATTTGAAAATACTATCCCTGGCTCCAAATGGAAATTTATAAAGAGTAGTTAATCTACAACATTTTTATGGATGTTATACAATAATGTATCACTGAATGTTAGAAGGGGCCCCTAAAGAAGCCAAGCTTGTTCCCTCCACCCCACCAAGATCCTCAAATCTTTAGCTATGCTAAAATGAAATGAAATTAGATTTAGTCAGTGTGTATACTTACATATGCCATTTATTTTATCCATTTTTCATAACAATGTCATTTAACCTCAACAATGTGTTACTTTTCACTCATGATGTAGTCATTTACTAAGCCAATTTACTTTTAGTACAAGACCACAATTATGAGACACCCAGTGAGAATTGAATTAAAAAAATAATGGCCTGCTTGTCTATCTTGCAAACCATTACACATCATGAAGTGCCCCATCATTTATATTGTATATATCTTCATTTAGAGTAACTAAAAATTTATATCTTATTTTTGGAACAAGTATTCAACTTTAATTGATCAAAGAAGAAAAAATAAGTGAAATTGCCCTTGAAATATTCTTTATTTTAAACACTGGGACCAGTAAACCCAATATTTTAGGTTAAAGGAGATCACATCAGGTACTAATGATAAAAGTGTAGTAACCGTTTTTAAGTAGGTTGGTTGGTTTTAATGCATGTTAACTCTTGTTCGGTTATTTAATGCCAAAATTAGTCTTTTTTTTTTCAAACAATGATATGGTTTCTAGAAACTATTCCTATATTGTAATCATTTATAAACAGTTATTGTATCATTAGCAAAGGCGTGGACAACTATCAATAGGTTATTGATCATATGGCAGTCTGATATATCTGAAGTTTTTTTATGTGCTCAGCTACAGGGAATTTAGGGTCCAAGGAGCTAAGGACTCAAAGGGATAAGATACCTAGCATGATATTCACTATATATTAATTTTAGGTAATTTATTTAGATAAAATATCTTTTTATTACCAAATGCATGGAAATAGATATTTTCAAATTCTAATTATCAGACACTGATGCAAATTCACCACTATAAATAGATATCCACAATCTCTGGGGCTGTACAATACACCGACTGCATCTCTGCAGAAAGGTAAGACCCCTCTCCTAATGAGTGCCCTGGATATAACACAAAACAATCTGATGGCAAGGCTTCAATTATGCTGGAGCTCTAGGGAATATGGAGTACCTCTTCAGTGTCATCACTCCCAGGTCCACTCTAGCCCGGAGTGGAAGCACCTGATAGGGTTCTATATATAGGTTGAATAGAACTTTTTGACATTTTAACTGAGTACAAACAAATGACTTATGTTAAATTAAATTATTAGAAATATAACTGTTTGACTATCTAACTGTGTGTAAATAAATGACTGATGTTAAATTGAATTGTTGGTGATACATTGCAATACTTGAAACCATTTAACTTTGTTGAGTTATGCTAAATTGATCCAAATTGACTATGGATGTTTTATATATGGAGCAGCCAGAAAATCATATATAAAGGAACTAAACACTGTACACCACCAAGGATTGAGATTAGCCTTGGGGGCCTTCAAGACCTCCATGGTGGAAAGCCTGTATACAGAGACTAATGAACCTCCATTGGCAATAAGAAAAAAATACTGGCACTACAATACTGCCAAAAACTCTTATCTTATCCATCAAATCCCACATACAAACGTGTCTTCTATCCATAGTACACAGATCTCTTCAACAAAAAAGAAAATATCATCAAGCCATACAGCCTCCACATAAAAGATCTCTTAACTGAAGCTCCAATTGACACAATACAAATTCATGAATCCATCAAATCTTAAATCCCACCCTGGATGATTCAGCAACCATCCATATTATTAAAACTAAATAAATACTCCAAAACAAAAACCCACCCTTTAACTTTTCATAAAGAACTGCTTATCATCCAGAATACATATCCTGAACATTTACAAATTTACTCTGATGGATCAAAAGATGGGAACCAGGTAGGAAACAACTCCCAGAAGGGGCTTCTGTGTACAGCACAGAATTATCTGCCATTGACTTAGTGCTCGATATAATAACGTCCAATAAGCACCAAAAATATTTGTCCTCACAGACTCTTTGACAGTACTCACATGAGTAAAAAAAAAAAAATGACAGACCCCCTGATTACAAAACTGCTAAATAGGATAAACACCCTAACAGGGAATAATGACACAATCTTCTGCTGGATCCCAGGACATATCAGAACTAAAACCAAAAATAAATACATATATTCTCAGAAAGTGCCAGGAATCATGGAGCTCCTATACAGACAACAAATTACTCCAGGTGACACAAACCATCGGAGTAAAAAGTCCAAATAGAAGAATGTAAAGAAGGGAAGAACTGGTAATAGCTAGACTCTGAATAGGACACACCCTTGCAACTCACTCATAACTTCTGAAAGGTGAAGAAGCATCAATCTGTATACAATGCCAAGAACCTTACACAGCAAATCATATCCTGACAAGCTGTATAGACCTTAAGCAGATGTGACTGAGACACTACCAGGAGAGTAATCTAAAGAAGATCTTTGATAAAGTTAACCCAGATAACCTTTTTAGATTCCTAAAGGCAACAAAATTATACAATAAGATATAATTGAAAAATTCCTCTGAAACATTTATAGCATATAAATACATACAAATTTTTTATTGGAGGAATAATACTCCCACATATTTTTAATTGCTTGAAAACAATTAATAATCATATATATATATGTCTTCTATATTTTATTTATATTCTATATATCTATATATCAAATATATATATATACACAATATCTATCATATTTTATCTACAACTTTCACCCACTATAACACATCAACTGTACTTATGTATCAGCATTAAATAACCCACAAGGCATTGATATGCTATAAAACCAATCAATCAACTAAATTGAATTGTTAAGAATAGAATTGTTTGATCATTTAACTGTCAGTAGACAAATGGCTGATATTTGATTGAATTGTAAGTGATACGAGGTGCATACAATAAGTTTCCAGACTTTTTTCATATGGGCATTTAAAATTGTCATAGACTCTTGAAAATTGAGTATGTTATTGCTATACATCTTATGAGATGACAGACCAATTTTTATGATTTCAGCTTCAAATGAACAGCTACAGCAGCAATTGGAATACACCCTACTAAAGCCTGATTCTCACAGCTGGTGAATTTCAAAAAGGCAATCTGACACTTTAGAAGAATGATATGCAATAAAATTGTGTTTTAAACTTGGAAAAAATGCCACAGAAATGTATAGAACGCTTCAAACTGCTTTTGAACCATCTTGCATGAATCAAGCATGAGTTTTTGGGTGGCATAAGAGATTCAAGGAAGGCAGGGAGTCTGAGGGATGATGAGAGGTGTGGGAGGAGTAAGGAAGTCAATGCACCAGAGTTGATTGGCCAAAGGGTTAGGGTTACTATGTTGAGGTTTTACGGGAGTTCAGGAAGAGATTCCGTCGGAAGAGGCCAGCACTCTTCAAAATGGGTCAGTGGCATTTCCAGCAGGACAATGCACCAGTCCACAACTCCATCCTTGTCACAGACTATTTTACCAAGATGGGCATCAACACAGTTCCTCACCGTCCCTATAGTCCAGACTTTGCTCCCTGTGACTTTTGGTTATTCCCTAAGCTCAGAAGCTGTCGTTATGAGACAATTGAGGAGATGAAAGAGGCTGTAGTGAAGGTCATTGACACGCTGACACAAGAGGACTTCCATGGGGCCTTCCAGAAGATGTTGGAATGGTACAACAAATGTATTGCAGCCGGAGGAGATTACTTCAAAGGGGACTAGAGTTTCATGTGTGTACTATCAATAAAAGTGCCCATACGAAAAAAGTCTGGAAACTTATCATATGCACCTCGTACATAGCTATACTTGGAACCATTTAACTTTGTTGACTTATGCTAAATAGAAGTGTTAGAAACAGAACTGTTTGATCCTTTAACTGTTTGCATCTACAAAATGTGTTTGCAAATCATATATTTGATATAGATGTGAAAACATGATTTGGCATTAAATAACCAACAATGGCTGATATGCCAAAAAACCCAACCATAATTATTTGGGAATAATATAAACTCATGAAAACATGCACCCCAATATTTGGATGACAAAATTCTCCCAAAGAATTATCATGTATAATACACCCTGACTTTTTGGAATTTGTTGCTGTTAAATTTAGTATTTGTTTACCTTTTTATCAGTTTTTACTGACTAAAGATAAGGATTTACATAGTTTAAATCATGTCTTAATATACAAAATTTACACAGTATTTAGAACAAATGCCCAGACATGTTCACACAAAAATGAAACAAGTCTGTGACAAAAACAGCTAACAATAAGAGAAACAAAATTGTAAACAAATACACATTCCAGTAGATATTTAGTGTGGACTATAGATATAACTTAATTTCAATTATCCCATCCCCAGTATGGTGAGGTATGTAGCTAATTATATAGTTTTCATGAATAATATGCACCCCTAACTTTTGGGCTGAAAAATCCGAAAAAATAGTACATCTTATACACAAATAATTACTGTAATAAGACCTTGTCCGAGTGGGTGAAAATGACCTGTTGATTGGTAGGTGAAATAACTTGTTTGTCCCACATATCCTGTAGACAGCCACAGTACTTAGAAAAGATATTGACTGAAAAATTTCCATCTATACAAATATAAATATATACATACAGGCACTGAAGTTTCAATAAAATATAAATGAATCAAAGTAGTCCAATTCTACAATGAATTCATTTTCTAATGGTTTATATTTCATTTAACCCTTCAAATGAATCATTCATATTAAAATATGTATTTACCCAAGCTCTCTACTGCAGGTGAGATTCGACACAAAGAAAATTTTTAAGCTGGTCAGTTTTTCCCTCTCTTAGACCAGTTACCATGACCTTGGTAAGACACTGAACTACATCAGGTGTTGAAGCTCAACTTCTAGAGTTATTAGGAGTATAGAGTCAACCAATCCTTTCTGTTACTTGCCAGGTCTACCCTGACCCTGATTAGTAGTATCTGTGAGGATCCCATCTGTTGGTCAAATAGATCTGTTAGTATTAGATTAGAATACTTGAAACCATATAATTGTGTACAAATTAGTAGTATCTGTGAGGATCCGATCTGTTGGTCAAATAGATCTGTTAGTATTAGATTAGAATACTTGAAACCATATAATTGTGTACAAATTAGTAGTATCTGTGAGGATCCCATCTGTTGGTCAAATAGATCTGTTAGTATTAGATTAGAATACTTGAAACCATATAATTGTGTACAAATTAGGAGGTGGCCGTGGTGTAATGGTTATTGTCATAGGAATTGGACACGGCGACACAAGTTCAAATCCTGGACGAGACTGATTGCATTTCACATAGCACTAATACCCTTGGGAAAGGTATGAATCCAATTATTCTCCCTCCAGCTATGGGTAAATAGTAGGGCAAACTGGGTTCTTCAGCCTTGGTGAGGCAACTAGTCTAGGAGAAGGAAAAACTCTGAACTCAAACCTGTTAAACTCTGCTTAAAATTTGACCTTGTGTCATATCCTGCCCAAGCGGAGGGGTTGGTAAATATGATAATTGTGTATAAATTATTTGTTTTTAGAATAGTTACTTGATGTTATAACTGTTTACAAATGGCTACTATCAGAAGTTACTTGAAACCATATAATGCTTGCAAAAAAAGACTGACATCAGCATTAGATTACCCAATATGGATTGACATGGCATAAAAACAATTAGACTGTTTGCAGTACCAAGGTTAAAGAGCACAGTCTGCTATAATATTTTCCTATAGCTGGAAGAGAAAAGATGACTTCATGGCTCTCCCAGGAGTATTATCATGCAGTGAAACACAAACAACCTTATCCAGGATGTGAACCTGGCTAAACAAGTCCATTTCCTATGATAATAATCATTATGACACTCCTATCCATATAAGAGTAAATGATTAAAAATTGTGTCTTTCATTGCACAAAGAAGAGATATATCAGTTCAGGATAAAGACATTGATCTCTAAACCAAAATAAATGACTTCTCTTGCCAAAAGATAGCATCAATCAACTTAGCATAAGACAGTGGTCATCAGCAGCCACCACAAGTCTAAGAATCAAGAACTGAATGAAAGAGAGAAATTAGACAAGATGGACACTAACAGATTAAAAGTACAGTTAAAGCAAAAGATGCATGCCAATTGTCTAGTAATTAACCAGATATAAAAAAGCTCTCTTGTCGCATACAACATATAAGCACCTAACACTTTAGATAAACATTTGAATTGCTAGTTTCTTTGCATAGGTGCTTTTTTTTTATCATGGTGAAAGCTTCTTTAGGAGCATTAACACTTTTTGGATGAGCTGATATTTGAAGAATAGTGCACTAATATGTGACTAATTCTTCCCAATAACACTCCTCTAATTTTAATTTAGAGTTTTACCTTCTCCTAGACTGGTTGTCTTTCCAACGCTAAAATGTCTTCTCTGCACTAGTGTCACAGTTGCTTGGGAGGGTAAGTCTAATAAATTTTACATGAGACTCCAGTCAGATGTTGGTATCCAAGAGATAGTCCAACTATCTCTTTTTTGACCAATAAGAATGGTAGAACCAGCAAGTTAATTTTTCTTACACAATGGTAGTACAGGTACTTCTGGTTTCTAAAGATTCAAGAACCAAATTAGAATCCCTACTATTTACTTATAAACAGTACACATAGTGTAACAGATTCAATGAACAAAGTTCAAATTCTATACAAGTCTGTTTGCATTTCACTTTGTGCTAATACAGTTTTGTTATGGTTTTAGTTTCTTTTGTTTAATAGTATATCAACCTTTGTAGGTTATTTAATGCCAAAGCCATCCTTCTAGAAGAACAGTAAAGGTACTATTTAACCCATAGCTGGGAGGATAAGGGAGTTAATACTTTTTTCAAGGGTATTTGTTTGAAAGTGAATTTAATAGCACGATCAGAGTGCTAATACTCTTGTGAAAGTCATGAATCCATATATATATATATATATATATATATATATATATATATATATATATATATATATATATATGTATATAAAATTAATTATATAGTAAAGTCAGAGAGAGTCTTTTAATATTTCCAGGAAATGATATTTGGAAAAAAATGAACATACTTTTGATACACACTAATAGTTCTTGTTTGAATATCTGGGATGGGGTATTATCATTATCATTCACTGATGTACTCAGACTAGTATCCTTATCTTGGTTGTTATAGTCATAATATTTTGGACATTGTACTCTTCAATTTTTTATAGAAGTAACCTTTTGGAAGTTTCAAAATAAAGGAACTCTTTTCTTTAACAAAAAAATTATAATGGGGGCTTGTCTTCAACACCCACTTTGCTAAGCAAAGAAAATCACATCACATTCTTATATTCTAAAACCATTTAACATTCTTATATCATAAGGAAGAATAAGGATCATCTTATCTTCAAGGAGTAGAGACAGCTATTACAATATCATTGTAAACTTTTGGATATAATTTGGAGTCACAGGATATTTAGTGTACCTCGTACTTGATTAGTCTGGTTGATATATTAGTGACCATTTTTTTTCACCATTTTTTTTGGTTTATTTTTAACATGAAGAAGGAAGTTCCAATTTCTGATAGAATACCAACCTGATGACTGCTAAAGAATAGATCAGCCAAAATGTGGCATCAACAATATCAAGATTATGAAAAAGATATTCAATTGTCCAAAGAAGTTCTGGTATTATCTGTGTAAATTTATGAGATGAAGATTTGTTATTATTTAGATTATTTATATCTATTATTGTCTTTATATTGGTTGTTATACTCACAATGCTTCAGGTTACTCCCAGTGGATTAAATAAAGGATCCAGTTTGAAATTCCCTAAACTATAAATAGTATAAATGAAAATGAATATCTTATTCATATATCTAACTACTTACCATACCTCTGGCTCCAAATGAAAATTTATAAATAATAGTTTACCAACAACATTTTTATTGATGTCATACCAATGACATCTCACTAAATGTTGGAAGAAGCCTCTAAAGAAGTCATACTTACCATCCCTGAAAAAATTCCCAAAACTTTAGTAATGCTAAAATGAAATGTCAAAAGACATTTGAAGAAGGCCTGAGAATACAGTAGCCAAAACATTGTGAGTATGAAAACCAAGCTGAGGACAATAGTCTCTGATGTGTAAATAATGTAAAATTCTGGTGGGTTAATAACTCTTTTTGTGTGATGTGATGATTAGCAAGCTGGACAAGCAGACCATCACTAGTAAATTTGAGTCTCAATGAGTGCTCCATACATCTGGTTTTGTGCTGTAACTAAACAAAACCTAATAAATAGTAAATGGTTTGTCTGAAAGTTAACAACACTACTAAGTTTTAGTCTGGTACAGATAACGATGATGAAGTACTTAGAGCAGTTATAAACAAAAAGCTGTAAAGCTAGCTTGTTTACCGTAACTGTACAGCAGGTGACTTACATGTACCTACTATATATGAGAAGCATTCAATAAATAAGGAGAATATTTTTGAATGAGGAGGGTCCTATTAAATATTTGAGAGTCATTCAATTAATAAGGGGAATTTTTTTAATGAAAATTGACCTATTAAATATATGAGGGTCATTCAATAAAAAGGGATCTTTTTTTGAATGAGGAGGGACCTATTATAAATGAGGGTCATTCGATAAATAAAGAGATATTTTTTAATGAAAAGGGACCTATTATATAAATGAGGGTCATTCAATAAATAAGGGAAATTTTTTTGAAAAAAGCAAAATAATTTTTTTTCAGAATTTTTTTTCCATAAATTTAAACTCTGCATTGTTTGGAATTGGTTTATAAAAAAATTTATTTGAGTCTTTCAGAAATATTTGTTTTGAGGCTAATCAAAATAGTGCCAAATCAAACAAAGTGCACCAGGCTTGAACAGAGGTCTGTCATCAAATTTTTGGTGGTTGAGATGTGCAAACTATGAGAAGAATTTGAGGTGCATACAGAGAAGCATATTTTAGTCGGAAAAATCTTTATAAATGGACTAAAAGACAATCCATGGAGTGGAAACATACTAACTTTTTGGTAATTAAAATGTTCCAGGCAAAATAGTCAGATTAGAAAGTCATGATGTCAGTCTGCTGGGGCATGAAAGGATCCATCTGTACTGATTTCTTTGAAAAAAAGATTCAACTGCAAACAATACTTCCTATTGCCAACTCCTTTGGCAAAATTCACCTTATTTCTTGAATAAACTTCATATTTATGTGTATATATTTCAACTGTGATGTATTTGCATTTCTCATATCAGTTCAGTCATTTTTCAAAACTGTCATTTGCATCCTATAAATCTTTCTGCTTGTATCTTGAATATGATGTCTATGTTCTACTGCAGACTTGAACATCAAACAAGTGACATTTTTTTGCGGTGATGATAGATGAAAAAATATTCCTAGGTTACTTGAATGTATCCATATCAGATGCATGATGATATTAGATTATGATTGGGTTAAATGGCATTTATTTGAGAATTTCTTATCATATTTGGTAATTGAAAGAATATGTAAGGTCATTGATTTGTAAATAAAATATGAAATATAGATATGATTCAATTTTCTTACAAATACACAACTAATCATTTTAGAAGTGGTTGTGCTGCAATGTTTATCACCAGAGGAAATGGACTTAGCAACTTGATTTCAAATCCTGGACAAGGTTGATTGTGTTTCACTTCACACTTATAACCTTGGGAAAAGCACTAACCATCTCCTCACCCAGCTATGTTTAAAATAGTCAGGTAGACTGGGTTCTTTAGCCTTGGTAAGGCAACCAGTCTTGAAGAAGGAAAACTCTTAATTAAAACCAGCTGTACTTCACTTAAAAATTGATTTTGTGGTACATCCATCTTGTGGTGGAGGGGTGGAGTAAATATATACACAGCCAATCCTTTCCAAATTTTCTTGAGAAGCAACAAAAATATTTGGCACACTTCGAATTCAAAGATGTTTGTTTTTTTTTGTTTTTTTAAAGATATTTATGCATTATAGCTTATAAACAATAATTTCAATAATTTAAACTGTTGAACATTATTAGTAATGTTTTTTATTCAAACATAATCTTGATGTTTCTTGGCAATGTTTTCTTTAAGACATAACCAGACATTTTCTCTTCAATACACCAACATTGTTTTCTTTTTTGTATTTAATGTAAAGAGAAAATCTCAATTCACATAAATATGGAGTAGAAAACTGGATCAAAACAGTTAAAGCTTTTTTTAATCCCTGAAGGATACTATTCTATTATAAAAATCCAAAATGTATCAATAGATAACTTTTTGCTCGATTTCAAGTCCATGATCCCCTGATATTGAAGTATAGTATATAATCTCAAATGGATGCAAGATTAAACTTTTATGAAACTGTTTTGAACCTGGTCATAATTTTCTGTATTTGCATATATTTACCCAACCCCTCTGTCACTGGCAGGATGTGACACTAGGTCAATTTTCAAGTGAAAATACTGCTGGTTTGAATTCTGAATTTCATTCCTCTTGACTGGTTGCCAAACCAAGGTTAAAGAACTCAGTTTGCACTAATATTTACCCATAGCAGTAAAGAAAACAGCTGGATTCATGCCTTTCCTGAAAGGATTAACACCAAGTGAAATGCAAACAGCCTCATCAAGAATTTGAACCCTGGTTGCCAATTCCATTTCCTACAACGATAACCATTATGCTAAGTGTGCCTCCAATTTTCTGCATTTAACAATGGAAAATAAAAGTTTAACTTCTGAACCAGAGTTGTCCAATATTTAATTACAATAGGGGTCATTTCTTTTCTGTTGGTTTTGCATATACTTTTTTGCAGTACACATAGCTAACTCTTACAGCACACCAGTGGGCTATGGAGCATAGTCGGACACCACAAGTTTAAGACATTAAAATCTAAATGAGTTATAGTTTTGGGTTATTTCTATCTCTGTGTCCAAATTTTAAATAAATAAGTTGACTAATATGAAAAAAAGGTTTATAAGAACAGGTGGTTTCCAGACACCCTGATAACTTCTTCCACTTTTATTTTGTAAAACTGAATGAGTCATTAAAAAAGCACCATGAATATATGACATAACCCACACACAGAATTTTAAGCAGTATTGCTTTAGAGACAAAGATTAATCTATTTTTGAAAGGCAAAGAAATTAAGAGCATACTAGTATCTTTTGGCCTAATAAAATGTATCTTTTTGAAATATTCAATGAAAAGTAAACTTTAAAAGATAACAAAAATCAAATGAAGAATTGTTTATGATGTATCCCAACTTTATAAGAAGAAATGTTCAAAAAGTGTATAATACTTAGGATAAAGAAAAAAAAATGGCCGAAATAATTAGAAGTTAAAAAAACTATATACTCCAAGATACTACCTCTATCTCATAATAGTTGTTACATTTTGTGTCTGAAATTTATTTGCTAATATAACAACTATCATGGGACAGAGGTAGTATAACCAAAAGTCATATAATCATTTTTAATGATTCAAAATTAGTTGTGGCTAACATTCAATAAAAAAAACAAACTTTTATTTTTGTTATTTCTATCATATTTTAGCCTGTCCACATTCTAGCTTTCTTCAAGTGATTTTTTTCAGAAGCAGAATCTTGCAGTTTATCTTGTTCTGCATATAATCCTATCTGTGGGCTATGTCATATTATAATGGTGCATTTAGTAAATTCATTCAATTTCAACCAATCCTGTATTATGGTATTTGCTCTATCTTTGAAAACTTGCATTAAATTTGCATTTTCTTTTTAAACTCACAATAAATTTGCATTTTCTTTTCTTTTCCTTTTTTATTATGGCTTCCTTCATACTACTATAGAGTTGATTCAGAGAACTGAGATTTTTCTCTTTCCTTTAATAAAATTGAGAGTTCTTTAAAAGCAACATAATATGAGATAGCCCACACACAAGATTCTAAGCATAACAAGGTGTTGTACCAAGCAAAATTCATCTGAAGAAGGCCAGAAAATAAACTGTTATAAATGAAAAACTATGATAAAATAAGAATAATACAAAAAAGTATTGGATATTGGTTCATATATTACAAAAACTACAAAAAGATATAAATAATATAAAAATGCTTTGAATATCTTTGAATATTGACTCATATGTTATAAAAACTACAAAAGAAATATGGATAATACAAAAAAGCATTGGATATTGGCTGATATTCTATAAAAACTGCAATAAAGATGAAAAGGATAGAAAATTGCATTGAACATTCATTAAACAGCCTTATATGGATGATGGGAAAATATGTCAGAAAATACTCGACAAAAGATCGTTAGAATGATCTTTAGATTCCTTTTTGGCCTAAAAAGGTTTAACCATGTAGATGCTTCAATAACAACAAAAAATAACAAAGTAAAATAACCCAGAAAAATGTATAATTTCAAGTCAGCAGTAATTTCCAGATTATATAATAATAAGAAATAGCCAAGGAACACATGACGAGAGAAAGTCTGATTCCAAGAAGATACCAATGTTTGCAGAATACCTAGCACCCATAAATAGCGAAAGACAAATTGCTTATAGTTCTGAGAAATGGTCAATAGAAAACTACGCAGAACCAGCTTGAAATCCAGGAATAGCCAACAATAACTCATTTGCAGAAATCCCAATTTTTAGGAACAGCCAATGGAAGATGGCTTTCAGACTGCCTTATACCAAGAAATTATCGAAGAACAGATTGTTCTCACACTGACTGCTGCCGATAAATGGTTGTTACCTTCAATTTTTTTTTTCATTTTAGCCACAAATTCATAAAAGCATTAGTCATCTGATAAATGCACAATTCAGAAGAAAATATGTAGATATGAAAAATAGAGGTGCCCGTGGTGTAATGGTTATCGTCGTAGGAAATGGACACGGCGACACGAGTTCAAATCCTCGACCAGGCTAATTGCATTTCACATCGCACTAATACCCTTGGGAAAGGTATGAATCCAATTATTCTCCCTCCAGCTGTGGTTAAATAGTAGGACAGACTGAGTTCTTCAGCCTTGGTGAGGCAACTAGTCTAGGAGAAGGCAAACTCTGAACTCAAACCTGTTAAACTCCGCTTAAAAATTGACCTTGTGTCATATCCTGCCCGAGCGGAGGGGTTGGTAAATATGGATATGAAAAATAGAATCTAATTTTGTTTTCTGACCAATCGTTGATTCACACAATTGATCAACTTCATCAAAATTTACAATGATCTAGCCAACATCAGTATTTTATAACATGTAATGTGAGGTTTTCAGATAGTACGTAGCTCAAGGAGAAGACTGTGGAGGTGCTTTCAGTTAATAGCACAGAGAATACAACCAAGTCCAAATTCTGGCTGGTTCATTTTGCATTCATTTCACACTAATGTTATTGAAAGTCATGAATTCATTTCTTCTCCCAGCTATAGGCAAATAGCAGGTAAAAGTGATCAGTATGCAGATCAAATCAAAGGTTGTTTGTTGCTATAGGTACCATATAACTCAATGCCACCTGTCTCATGTAACTTAGAGATGTGATGGTTGCTGCCAATTAACCCTAAACTAACTACTATATATACTGTGTGTTCATTTTGGTTATTATAATTGCTGCGTTTCAGCTGTTGTAACCTTTTGCCTTCTTCAAGTATCAACAGAATGAGAACAAGCTACACTCTGTAGACTGAATAAAGGATTTAGTTATAAATTCTTAGAAGGCTACCAACTATGACAAGAACTTGATGAAGATTAAAGGGTACACAGCAGAAATATCACTATAACAACAATCAAGATAAAGATACTAGTCTGAGTACATCAGTGAATGATAAAGATAATGAAAATAATTCACTCTCATGGATTGAATTGCTGGCTTGGTTCAAACATTCCCAAAAGATTCCAAACAAGGACAGATATCTGAATAAGGCCAGAAAGTAGAATAACTTAGTGTTGTGGGAGCCTTACCCGTCTCACCATAATAGACTCTTCTCATCGTTATTAGTACTGAGAGATTTCACTGACAGAAGGCAGATCAATATCGGTGTTATCCGAACAGTACAAGACTTCTTACCTTTTCTATGTAACGCTATCTTTCTTGTGTAATATAATCTGTTATCTAATATCCGTGTTTGAGTTTTCATTAGTGACCCTTTCCAGGGCCACAACATACTGGCGACGAGGAACTTGAAAGAAAAAAGGACTCTCCAACAAGCAAAAGGGGTACATCACAACAACAAAGAGATACCCAACTACAAGTTGTTAAAGAATCTACAACAAAGTTCCAGCATACAATGAACCAAACAAGATTTTTGTTAAACAATTACAAGGTATCAAATTGTACAAACGACGGAGTGTGTCGGATAGTGGATATTTTTAAAAAATCTGTAAGTAAGATTGTCACGTAATCAAAAAGTGATTTTCATATTTTTCTTTCTTTCCCTCCCCCACTTCAGAGAGAAAAATTTAATTTGGCGCTTACAGTTTTGTGTTGTACAAAAAAAAAAAAAAACACACACACACACAGAGT
>CAUZXS010003650.1:0-40000 GCA_963585895.1 Sepioteuthis lessoniana
AAAGTCGAAATTGAAAATAAGAACGCTGAATATACTGCTAAGAATCTTTCTTTTTATACACACTTTCTTTTCTCCTACTATTTCATCAAACTTTCATCTCTATTTTAACAGCACTTTTCATGAATTTATAGTCTTGAAGAAGGTTATTATAACCGAAACGTTCAACGTCGCCTTTCATTATAGATTCATCAAAATTTGTATTATCTTGTTTTTCTACTTTTCTTCATATATATATATATATATAAGTAAAGTTGGCGACCGTAGTCGAGAGTGACCCGAAATCTTCCTTTTCGATAGCTACAACATCAAGGTGTTAGAGAGGGCACTACTCCTTTCCCTGTATTGCTCAACTTTACCCTTGATCCGTACCTTATATATATATATATATATATGAATGCACACAAAACTGAATATATGTGTTAAACCAAACGGGCAACATTGCCACACTAGACGGAGCCTCTCTGAAACGAGTAGACAAATTCACCTACCTAGGAAGTAGCGTCTCATCAACCGAAAAAGACATCGACACACGACTGACGAAAGCATGGACGGCTATCGATAGGCTCTCGATCATATAGAAATCAGACCTGACCGATACAATGAAACGCAGTTTCTTCCAGGCAGCGGTTGTATCGATACTGCTATATGGATGCACTACATGGACGCTAACTAAACGGCTGGAGAAGAAACTAGACGGCAACTACACAAGAATGTTGAGAGCAATATTGAACAAGTCCTGGCGACAACACCCCACGAGACACCAACTATACGGCCACTTGCCTCCCATCACGAAAACTATACAAGTTAGACGAACCAGACACGCAGAACACTGCTGGAGAAGCAAGGACGAGCTCGTAAGTGATGTACTCCTATGGACCCCCACATATGGCCAAGCAAAAGCCGGACGACCAGCTCGAATTTACATACAGCAGCTATGTGAAGACACAGGATGTAACCCTGAAGACCTGCCGGAGGCGATGAATGATAGGGAGAAGTGGCGAGAGAGGGTCAGGGATATCCGTGCTGGCGGCAAGACATCATGATGATGATATATATATGAAGAAAAGTAGAAAAAACAAAATAATACAAATTTGATGAATATATATACATATATATATATATATATATATATATATATATATAAATATATAAATTGGATTTGGCATGAACTAACTAACAAGGATTGATATTCCATAAAACACCACCAATTAACCGACCAACCAACCGACTAACCAAATATAATGGACACAATAAGTCCGTTACTTACGTTTCATGTGTTTTCTGTCTGAGGATTGTTGAAAACACATTTAACTTAAGTAACGAACGTATTGTGTCCATAATTCTAATATTTTTATGTTTATATATGCTCTGCTGTTATTGTATCTAGCACTCTTTTCATGCAACCTTTCTTATTTGTTGTTTTTATATCTTACATATATATATATATATATATTTTCTAAAGAAAAAACAAAACCGGTCACATTAGGATTATAAATTTATTTCATCCTGTTATGTGTTTTTGATATAAACCAAAAACACGAACAAAATTTAACAGGACTACTTCAGATCTTATGGATAAAATCCTGTTAAATTTTCTTCGTGTTTTTGGTTTATATCAAAAACCCATAACAGGATGGAAATAAATTTATAATCATAATGTGACCAGTTTGTGTTTTTTCTTAAAGAAATTATTGCTCTGTAATATCAGTTACATTGAGCTCTTTACCAGGAAAATTTAAATGTTCATTTTTGAATGTTTTTTTTTGTCCTGATGGAATTATTCCTAACTCTGGTTTAACTGGACCGAATAATACTTATATATATATATATATATATATATATATATATGAGTGTGTGTGTGTGTGTATGTTTGTGTGTGTGTGTGTGTGTGTGTGTGCGTGCGCGCGAGCGTGTGTATGTGTGTGTGTGTGTGTGTGTGTGTGTGTGTGTGTGTGTGTACTTATTTTAATTCTTACATTCTTTCTTGCCTCTTTTTTTAAAAAACTCAACAAGAACATTTATTAAGGAAAAACTGCGTTCCAAATAGAGAAGCATGCATAATATATATATATATATATAGATGTGTGTGTATGTGTGTGTGTGTGTGTGTGTGTGTACAGTAAACATCTGTATTCGTACAGTATTTAACTACATTTTTATGAATCTCCTTGTATTAATAAGAAATATCTTCATAATGCTTATAAACCAAATGCTTGTTTAGCCTTCGATCAAGAATCATTATCCTTTTTTGTTGCATTTAGTAAATAAGTTGAACAACTGAATCAGAGGAAGAAAAGGAGAAAAAAAAAAAAAAAGAAAAAGAAAAATATTATACGTATCGAATGAAGAGAGATTTCTCCATCTCTCTTTCTCTCTCTTTCTCTCTCTCTCTTTCTCTCTCTTTCTCTCTCTCTCTCTTTCTCTCTCTTTCTCTCTCTTTCTTACTTTCTCTCTCTCTCTCTCTTTCTCTCTCTTTCTCTCTCTCTCTCTTTCTCTCTCTCTCTTTCTTACTTTTTCTCTCTCTCCCCATTCTAAATATTTCAGCAATACATCATCGAACTTAAATATTTCATTTTTAACCCAATATCAAAAATCAATAAAATATTAGAAAATTGTATAATCTAATTTCAGAATATTTTCTTTTCCATCTATATCAATTTTAGCGCAACGAGACACAAAATTGAAATGAAATGAAATGAAAACCCCAAAAGTAAATTATTGAAAAAATGTGAAGTGATATCTATCTATCTATCTATCTATCTATCTATCGCAGTCTGTTCAAATCTATCTACTTATGTTTGAAACTATCAATCAATTTATCGATCTATGTTCAAATGTATGTATGTATGTATGTATGTATGTGCAGGGTGCGATGGATAAATTGGAACTATTTTGAATTATTAATATCACGCATGCGCTTTGTTTATTTCAAGTTGTGTCTACTGAGCAGCAAACTAGAGTCAGTTGGGCACTGTCTGTAAGGAAAGCAGAAATTTGGAAGCGACATGCTGTACTATTTGACATAGACTTGGAAGTTTCAATACGAAGATTTCACTGTTTCGGGTGGAGAGGATTCGAAAAGAATTGGATGAGTTCAATGGTGATCATGAAGGTACGGCAGCTTGGAAGCTTCGATCTGAATCTTATGATAAGAAAAGAATTCCTGAATTTTGGGGTGAGATCCCGGCTATATTTGACAACTATCCGAGCAAGTCAATCAGGTCCACAGCTAGAGACATGGGAGTGTCTAGGTTTCTCATACGAGATAAAAAAAAAGGCCAATTTTGATCACAAGCCATCAAGGACTAGGGGAAAGATCTAGCTGTAAAACAGTAATTCCCAATGTATTTTGGTGGGTCTTGTTTAGGGATCAAGTTAATGGCCTTTTGAGCTTCCTTCACATGAATTGTAGTAAAATTTTGAATATGTAAAAATTAAATATTACAGGTGGGGGGTGCATTAGAATTTTAGAAATACCAAAGTGAAGAATTGCTCAACATTGGTTTGGAACCACCTGTCGTAAAGCTTTTGAATAAGCACAAACATTTCTTCAGATCGAACATGATTTGGTTTTTCTCAGATGAGAAAGAATTTCTGCTTGGATGAGATAGTGAACTCACAGAACAACCATTAGTTTGCAATGTCTCTACAAGAGATACCAATATTGCTGAAAAGCAAACACCCAATCCACATTATGGTGTTTGATGCGGTCACAAGCGATGATGATATTCTGCCGTTATTCATCTTCTCATATGGCCTCAGACTTAGTACAGAAGTCTATATCTCGGTTAATGGAGACATTAAGTTTATTATTAAAGTTAGTGACCTTTGTCGAGAGAGACCCGAAGGCTCCCTTTTCAATAGCTACTACACCGAGATGTAAGGGAGGACAATACTCCATTCCCTAGATTGCTCCACTACTTTTATAATGCTGAGTGTTAAGGCGGTATCAAGTACCATTTTTTGAGTCTTTGATATGACTCGACCTGGGATTGAAACCCGGTCTCCCAAAGCCCCCAAAATTCACTGAATTGTCAAGCAGAACACAGGCGCAACGGATATAAATGTTTGGTTGAAAAGTGCTTCTAAGTGAAATCATCGGGAGGTTTTAGGTTCAATCCCATCTACTGGTAGATAACAAGGAATATTTACTATAGTTTAACACGTTTACCCTGTGATGGTTAACGAAATTAGAACAGTTTACCCCCGTGGATTAGATAAAAGGTTCAGTTCGAAATTCTGTGTGGGAATATACGAACGGGCAATGCACTTTGCTGGATGAAAATTTTAGGCCGGATAATCGTCTGTTGTGTTCGCTTTCTCAGCAAGTCGAGTCGAGATGGATGATCCGGGATGATCCCACCAGGGAAGAACAAGACGGAAACAAAAAGTTGAATTAATGTTTATTGAGAGGAAAAAGTTTCTCTGATATTTCGCAACGAAATCCCTTAACTAAAAGTTTCTCTGGATGTCTGGTAGTCTTCATTCTCTATTTTTTAGTCCCCCTATCACTTCTGTATCTGTCCTCTCAGCCCATCTCAGTATCTGTGGTCCCAGCTATCTCTGCTTCGGAGTCTCTTCTGTATCCGTATTCTTCTACGTCTACCTCTTACTCCTCCTAGTAGCAGATTGTCTCTATCGACTGTTAATCCTCTGTATCTGTGTCTTATCCATTTTTCGTAGTAGACTCACTCTCCCTGCATACACCTAGGGGTGAACACTCCTACTTACGGACTTTCGACGACCCAAGATCAGACATAAACACACAGGCAGACAACCAGACATCAGGAGACCCTTAGAGGTGTGATGATAAATAATTTTTAAGTTGTTTGTAGATCCCCTTATCAGGCTTCTGCGTTTTATACTAGCTGGAAAGAATCAGTGATTCCCACGCAAATATATCTTGGAACTATATGGACACACATACATACGCATATACATACACATGGTCAACCCTCAACCATACACATGCATACACCTGCACGTACATGCATACACAAATACATGTACTCACACCCACCCACATGGAGCTAAGCCCGTATATTGTGTCACAATGTGTGAGCTCTCGAGTTCGACATGAAACACTTGACCGTGGGATGCATCGGCTGAAACGTTGTAAATATAACGATGACGATGAAGACAATAGTCCGAATACTCTAAGTGATAAAAATTATCAATCTTCATCTTAGAAATTTTAACGAATCAAAAACGTTCCTCATCATCAAGTTGTGCCGAAAGTATGGAGTTCCCTGACACTCTCCCGCCATCCGTCCCTATCATCCATCGCTCCCGGTAGGTCTTCTAGACTGCATGTAGTATTCTCACAAAGCTGATGTAAGTCGTTGATGATCCATAAGAGAACACGTCTAAAAAGTTTGATCTAACTTCTCCAGAATTTTCTTGTATGTCTTGTTCGTCTTAATTGGGTGGTTTGTGCGATTAAAAATAAACAGCCAACGAAAGATTACCAAAAAATATTTGCTGTGAATTAGGGTTCTCAGATACGACAAACATACAAGGACAATCTTCAAGCGTTCAATACTCTATCAAAAGACGCGGGAAAGTCTCCATGACGTAATAACTCAAGTGTCAGACGATAAAATCGTTGTAAGTGAGTTTGAACTCCAGTCGAACGATAGTATTCACTTCCAGACTAACATCTTGGGAAAGGTATAAACCCCCTAATTCCACCTGTGACCGGTTAAATAGTACCACTACTATTCTTCCTGAAGGATGGCTTTTGCATTAAATAACTGTTGTGGGAACCTTACCCATCTCACTATAATGGACTCTTCTCACCGTTATTAGTACAGAGATTTCGCTGCCAGAAGGGCAGATAACTATCGGTCTGCACCTCTCTAGGTGCCGGGTAGCAATTCGGCCGGCCGTGTTATCTGGCTGTGCGTGTCTCGGTACCTGGAGATTTCCTTCGGCCTCAGGGGGCCTTCCCCCCAGGCTTTTACCCACTTCGGGGGAGGTTCATCACCCGGCGTCTGAGGCGCCCCTAATAAGGGGAATGCCAACGGGGCCGTTGGCATTTTTGGAAATGCCGAGCATGTGGGCTACGGCCCTGCGCTCGGACCCACCATAAGGGGCGGTCATCAAATACCGCAGATAACTATCGATGTTATACGAACAGTACGAGACTTCTTACCTTTTCTATGTAACTCTATCTTTCTTGTGTAATATAATCATATTTACCAACCGCTCCACTCGGACAGGATATGACACAAGGTCAATTATTAAGCGAAGTTTAACAGGCTTGAATTCAGAGTTTTCCTTCTCCTAGACTAGTTGCCTCACCAAAGCTGAAGAACCTAGTTTGCCCTACTATTTACCCATAGCTGGAGGGAGAATAATTGGATTAATACCTTTCGAAGGGTATTAGTACTATGTGAAATGCAATTAGTCTCGTCCAGGATTTGAACTCGTGTTGCCGTGTCCATTTCCTAGGACGGTAACCATTACATCACAGGCTCCTCCTTTTTTTCTTGTGTAATATAATCTGTTATCTAATATCCGTGTTTGCGTTTTCATTAGTGACCCTTTTCCGGGGTCACAACAATAACCATGAAGGTTGATACACCATTAAACAACCAACCCAAATCAAAAGATGAGGTTGGTTCTTCTAACAATAGAAATCTCGCCGGAATAAACGTATTGAATGCCAGGGGGGTGGGTTATTTTGAAGAAAATGAACGTCACATTCATTGAAAATCTCGATCATCTTTTATTAGGTGCACTGTTCCTCGCTGTCGTAGAAATAATTACCCCAGTGAGTCGCGATAAAAAGCGAATAAAATTTAAAAAAGAGGAAAAAATATGACTTAAAAAATTAACAGTGATAATGACTGACTGTGGTTCATGGAAAATGTGGGAAATGAGTTTTGAGGGAAATAATTATTATTCATTTTGAAACGAAGATGAACTTCAAAGAATTGAGATGAGCACTTTTCTGATTTTTTCCTGCTGATAGGGAAGTTCTTGTCTCTTTATTCGGAGATTAACCCAATAAAGATTAACTCTGTGTATTTCAGATTAATCTTGGCTTAGCTAAGCTTATTAAAATATTAACATAAATCTTTTGGGGTTAACATTTTTATATATACATAAGACAATAAATATTGCATATAATCGTGCATAAGTCAATCCTTGATTTCTGGTCACGAAATCATTTATTCATGGAATTAGTTTTCTAAAATCTTGAAAAAGTTATTACCAATGTATATACTTACTATTCAAAGCCAGTTATGGGTATAAGCATCATGTATACGAGTAAACTAGTATTTAAATATTATCTAAATATGAAAGTAAGTAAAGTTGACGACCTTAGTCGAGGGTGACCCACAGACTCCCTTTTCAATAGCTACTACATCGAGGTGTTGGGGGGACGCTACTCCTTTCCCTGGATTGCTCAACGTTACTCTTGGTCAATACCTTATAATGCTGAGTGTTAAGCAAGGCGGCATCAAGTACCATTTTTTTTTGAGTCTGTGGTATGACTCGAAATGGGATTGAACCCCGGTCTCCCGGACTATTGGCGAACACTCTACCCATTAGTAAATGACCCTTTCATTCTCTAATATACCCTGACAGAAAAAAACTGGAGCAACCTAAATACGTGTGTCAATTTACTCAAGATTATACATACATCTATTTTAGATGTATTGCAGAAAATTATCACATATACAGGTTCCAAAATAAAGGGAGAACACACTGTACTCAAATCCCGGATTAAAACATGGGTACCTAGGTAGTGTAGATATATTACCGTAAATGATCACACATATAGAAAAATACAGGCACTGGTTCCAAAATAAGGAGAGAATCATCAGTAATCTGTAGCCCTACTCACATTGACATCATCCTTCAAAATGTAGCAATTTTCATTTTCTATCAGTTTATATACCGTATCTGTGCTGACACAGGATGTAGTTTAGAAGAACTGGTGGGAGCGATGGAAGATAGGGACGAATGGTGAGAGAGAGAGAGAGAGGGGGGAATCTGTGCTGTCAGCTTGATGATATACCGTATACAATATGTGATTTAAAAATGGAAATTAATGCTTTATTTTTTCTTAATTTTCTAATTTCAAATTTGAATCAAGATGAGCAACTTATATGACAAATTTATGGAGGTGTCCGTCGTGTAATGGTTATCATCGTAGGAAATGGACACGGCGACATAAGTTCAAATCCTGCACAAGACTTACTGCATTTCACATAGCACTAATACCCTTGGGAAAGGTATGAATCCAATTATTCTCCATCCAGCTATGGGTAAATAGAAGGACAGACTAGGTTCTTCAGCCTTGGTGAGGCAACTAGTGTAGGAGAAGGGAAACTTTGAATTCAAACCTGTTAAACTCCGCTTAAAAATTAACCTGGTGTCTCATCCTACCCGGGCGGAGGGGTTAGTATATATATATATGACAAATTTATGATTTTTAGCCGTTTAGATTACCATCTAAATGTGTGCACAGCTGAGGAACTTAAATGATAAAGTGACAATGTCTAAACGTCAAGACAAATCAGTGCCAATTTAGAAAAAAATCTATAAAGCCAGTCTCAATATTATTTGTTCAGTTGTTTTCGGTATTTCCTTTAAGGGACACCAAGCCCTTTCTTCCTTTAGTCGAGAGAGTAGATATTTCCTGGGTGGTGGGGAGGTTATCTGAAATTGAACCGAGCAATACAGAAGTCCTGAGACTATCTGGTACGAATTCCAGGTGCATTAATTTGACTCACCGCAAGGCTAAAATGTGACTCAAAGGTCGGTTTAATATGGGTTGCCACGCTAGAGGCGAACCTCAAGTAACAAATTATAAATCGAGCTTTACCTCTTTTAAGGAGACAGCTGCTGCCTGGTGGGATGGCTTCCTGGACCTAAGCGGTTATTAATTTCCAAACAACTGGTTTGAACTACTAGTAACTATTAATACTTTCTTTTACTTTTTCTTTATTTGTGGATGGGATGTATCTTAGGGCTGGGGCCTTATTTGACATTAAGAAATACGATACTTCAAAAGGAAAGCAATTATTTGACGTTAAGCAATAGGGTACTTAAAAAGACAAGCTATAATTTGACATTGAGAAATACCATACGTCAAGATGGAAGCTATTATCTGACGTTAAGAAATACGTTACTTCAAAAGATAAGCTATTATTTGGCGTTAAGAAATACGTTACTTCAAAAAGTAAGTTATTATTTGACATTAAGCAATACGGTACTTTAAAAGGCAAGAAATATATTACTTCAAAAGGCAAGCTATTATTTGGTGTTAAGAAATACGGTACTTCAAAAGGTAAGCTATTATTGGATGTTAAGCAATACGGTACTTTAAAAAGTACGCTATTATTGGACTTTAAGCAATACGGTACTTTAAAAAGTACGCTATTATTGGACTTTAAGCAATACGGTACTTCAAAAAGTACGCTATTATTGGACGTTAAGCAATACGGTACTTCAAAAAGTACGCTATTATTGGATGTTAAGCAATACGGTACTTCAAAAAGTACGCTATTATTGGATGTTAAGCAATACGGTACTTCAAAAAGTACGCTATTATTGGACGTTAAGCAATACGGTACTTCAAAAAGTACGCTATTATTGGATGTTAAGCAATACGGTACTTCAAAAAGTACGCTATTATTGGACGTTAAGCAATACGGTACTTCAAAAAGTACGCTATTATTGGATGTTAAGCAATACGGCAATTCAAAAGTTATTCGATTATTTAATGTTAAGAAATACGATACTTTCAATGATCAGGTATAATAATTGATAAAATAAAGACATTTTTACCTGTGGAAATTTTACACACTGATGGGTAGCGACTTTCACAATTAGTCAATTGCCATTTTTCCAGTTTTCGCATGAGCCCACAATTGCTTTTTTCTTCCCATTCCTCAATCGGTAACCAATCAGTGTAGCGCATTAATGATTTGTCTGACCACAAAAATTGGCCCTGAAATCATAAAGAAAAATCAATAATTTGTAAAGCAGTTCAATTTGTCTCATATTAATTATCGATCCAATTTCCTATTTAAAATGTTGTCCAACATTAGTATTTATTAATCAGGAGAATTTTCAGCAACAACATTTTTTTCGGATTAAAAAAAAATCTAAAACTCTCTTGTCATGATTTTTCTTTTTTATTAGGCGTCTCAAAACTTCGTTTTGCAAATCTTTATCCCAAGTATTAGTTTATTTTAAAAACTATGACTCTGCTTTAAAATCAATACTATCATAATCGATAAGGGTGAATAAAAAGTGTTTATATATCAATAATAATTTATCTAATAATGTTATAATTCTCAATACAGGCTATTGCCTAGTCGGCTGGGGCTGTAAAATACACCGACTGCTTCTCTGCAGAGGGGTAAGACCCCCCCCCAACGAGTGTCCTGGATATGACACTAAACAATCTGATGCTGAGGTTCCAGCAATGCTGGAGCTTTGGGGAATACGGAGTACCCATTTATTGCCATCGCTTCCAGGTCCACTCTGGCCCGGAGTGGTAGCACCTGATAGGGCCCTATCTATAGGTTAAATAGAACTAACATCATTCTTATGCTAAACTGAATTGTTTGAGTAAACTGAATAGCTTGAAATAGAAATGTTTTTGATAATTAAACCGTACTTACATTTAAATTTCGTGCTTATGCTTAACTAAATTATTTCAAATAGAACTGTTTTTCGACATTAAAATCGTATTTACACTTAACTGAATTGTTACATATAACTTCTTGAATAGTTTGAAATGGAAATGTTTTTGACAATTAAACTGTGTACTTATGCTAAACTGAATTGTTTTAAATAGAACAGATTATTTATATAAAAATGGATTTGGCGTTAAATAACCTACAAAGGTTGATATGCCGTAAAACCTACCAAACCAAACCAAAACATCAATACAGGCTAGTAGAGCAGGATAAAACCTAAAGTAAAGATGTCTACTCATCCCTTTGTGGCTGCCTCATAACTTTTAATTTCATATATTTAAAAAGAATGAAGTCGATAGTTATGAAGCAGCTGTAGAACGGTTGTTGTATACTCATAATGATATCAATAATAATAATAATAATAAGTCGGACTCTGTCATTTCGGATACGAACGTATTTATTTCTTTTTGGGTTCAGTCCTTGGTGATACGAGGAGAGAGATACAAATCCTAAAAGCCTATATTAATCATATTAAGCTGACCCCCCCCCCCATGCACAGCGCATCTTGTAGTGTCAAAGATCTCAACTCATTTCTGCTGGTCGAAACCCAAACTGATATGATCTCATCAGATCCGCAAAACCCAACTGCTACCTTCAAAATGTCGAACCCCAACTCAATTGTCTTTTTCAAAATCCTAGAATTCTTAGGACCATCTCTTCCGGGCGTGACGTCATTCATCTACTCAATTCACTCCAACAGCCACCCAGTCCCGTTTCCAGTCTAGGAGTTTATAATGATAGATGACGATAGTCATATTTTTTTCTGCGCAGGCATGCGAATGCCCTGTCTTACGATAACATCTGAACTAGAGACACCGAGTAGTTCAAAGCCTTACCAAACTAAATAATAGAATATAATAAACGGAAAATGATTAATATAATTAATCATTACCTTAATAATATAACACAGTGAGTAGACACCCATTTAATAATAATGTATTTTCATGTAATATGGGAAAGAACTGCTAGTTTAATTTCTTTAAATACGTATAATTATCCTAAACTTTAATAAAAAGGACTCTGCGTCATTTATTTCTTTTAATGTTCAACTTACAACAGGTAAGTAAAAAGGATAAGTACTGTTAGTTTGACGCCTTAAAATACGATAAGTTTCCAGACTTTTTTGTATAGGCATTTAAAATAGTTGTAGATTCTTGAAAATTCAGTATCTTATTTCTATGCATCTTATGAGATGACTGACCAATTTTTAGGATTTCAGCTTCAAATAAACAGCTACAACAGCAATTGGAATACACCCTACTAAAGCCTGATTGTCACAGCTGGTGAATTTCAAAAATGCAATCTGGACTTTAGAAGAACGATACGCAATAAAATTCTGTTTTAAACTTGGAAAAATACCACAGAAACATATGGAATGCTTCAGACTGCTTTTGGAGCATCTTGCATAAATTGAGCATGAGTTTTTGAGTGGCATAAGAGATTCAAAGAAGGCAGGGAGTCTATGAGGGATGATGAGAGGTGTGGGAGGAGTAAGGAAGTCAGAACACCAGAGTTGATTGGCCAAATAAAGAATTTCATGGATAAGGACCATCGTGTGTTTATAGAGACAATAAGTGCACAGTTTGATGTCAGTGTGGGAACTGTACACACAATTATTCGCGAGGAACTGAAGATGCGGAAGATTTGCGCTAAGTTTATGCCAAGAGTGCTCAGAGAAGACCAGAAAGAAAGACGTTGTCATGACAGCAGGGAGATGGTCGAGCTGATCAATTCAGATCCCGCAGTTCTTGATGCTCTGGGGACCTGCGATGAAAGCTGGATCTACTGCTATGACCCAGAGACCAAGAGACAGAGTTCCCAGTGGAAGCATGCTGGCTCTCCAAGACCCAAGAAGGCCAGACAGAGCAAATCCACCCACAAACTTTTGATGATCCCTTTTTTGACAGCACTGGCATGATCTACATGCACTGAGTTCCCACTGGACAGACAGTCAACAAGGAATACTATGTTGAGGTTTTAAGAGAGTTCAGGAAGAGATTCGGTCGGAAGAGGCCAGCACTCTTCAAATCGGGTCAGTGGCATTTCCACCAGGACAATGCACCAGTCCACAACTGCATCCTTGTCACAGACTATCTGACCAAGATGGGCTTCAAGACAGTTCCTCAGCCTCCCTATAATCCAGACCTTGTTCGCTGTGACTTTTGGTTATTCCCTAAGCTCAAGGAAAAACTTAAAAGCTGTCGTTATGAGACAATTGAGGAGATTAAAGAGGCTGTGATGAAGGTCATTGATACACTCACACAAGAGGAGATTACTTCGAAGGGGAATCGAGTTTCATGTGTGTACTATCAATAAAAGTGCCCATACGAAAAAAGTCTGGAAACTTATTGAAAGCACCTCGTACGAATAACTATTCCAAACTTTAATAAAAGTGACTGTAGTATTTGTCGCTGCCTCCCACCAGACACGACTTGACACAAGGTCAAAAGCCCGAAGGCCAATTAAAGTGGGGATAAAGGGGAGGGGAAGGTCGGGAAGGAGCCGAGACTCGAACCCTGCTTGTCAGTGCTGCTCATCGGCTCACTTAGTGCAATGTGAGCCTGATGAGGCAAGCGGTTTCACGAACCCAAATGTGGGTCCGGGCACGTATGCCAGTTTACGGCTTAAACTAGACGCTTGGTCTAGTGCCGTACAAAGGGGACAAAAGTGCAGCTCGCCCACCCGAAAGTTGCCCAGCCGAAGCTGGGGGCCTATTCGGCCCCGAGTCTGCTCTTGGTTTCGAGCGCCCATCCGGCACGAATGCCAGACGGCCCAGCTAAAAAGCCGGGGAGCATAAAAGTGACTGTACGTCCTTTTGGGAGTCCCTGTGGTGTAGTGTTTAAAATGCCGGACTGCGATATCGTAGTAAGAGAGTTCAAATTCCAGTTACGCTATTATCTTCACTTTCAGACTAATACTATTGGGAAAGGTATAAAACCCCTTACCTCCTAGCTAAGGGTTAAATAGTACCACTACTGTTCTACAAGGATAGCTTAGGCATTTAATACCTCACGAAAGTTGATATACCATTAAACAAAGGAACTAAACCCAAACCTTCACAGACCACATTGATATGTTTGTAGGCTAAATAATGTTTCGCAATGAGGTCGCGCGTCGTCAAGTAATATTTCAAACCCTCAATCTGATGTCTTCTATTAAAGCAGCAAATAAAATCTTACATTTTTCTGAGAGGCACCCATCCAGAACTCTTCAATGTCCGAACTGTTGAGTAGGTAGAGGAAAGCTTCTTCATAAACACTCAACACTGAAACAAGATGGCCACCTTCTGACTGACAAAATGCCTCCGCTTCTGGCCATGTTTTTAGATCCTCAATGTATTTATAATACGAGTTTCGATATTTTACATAGCCAGGCTTTTGATTATCTTCTTCTTCATCTATCTGCAGTGGAATGCTGTTATCTGTAAAATAATGAATGAATAAATAAATAAATTCAATAACTAACGAATGGTAATTTCGTCGGAAAAGAATTCATGTCTCTTAAAAATGACTTTTACTTCTTTAGATAGTCTTTCCTTTTCTAAAAAAAACAACAACCCCAAAACAAAACAAAACAAACAAACAAACAAAAACAAATAAATAAAAAGCCTAAATTTAAAGGAAGAACCAAGTGGGGTGGTCATGAAATGGGGGTCCGATTTACCAGAAATCTATAATATACAATTACCCTCTGATTTCCTACCAACTTTTATGACAATTGATGTTCACTTTACTATGTAAATTTAGGGTATAAAAAGTCCCTGACTTTATATCCGCTTATAATTTCGCACCCCCCCCCAAAAAAAAAAAACTGTTTAAGTCAGTTATGTTTTAAAACGACTTCACTTCTAACTGGAAGTTTTCATTTAAAAAAAAAAAAAATTAATTGTAGAAACCGAATCGGGTGGTCATAATTAGACATTGATTTTAGGTCCAATTTATAATATCTAATGTTTAATTTACGACCGGGCTTCTCAAATTTTTTACTTAAAGCACTCCTTGTAATCATATTTAATTTCCATTTACATGCAAATAAATCAATTGAATATTGAATTATAAAACATAATTGATTTGCCAGGATGTGACACTATAAGCTATGCATATTGGTACAGCATACCTACATACATAGCATATAGGTTGTTTGGTTGGTTTGCTGGGTTTTATGGCATGTTAACCTTTGTTGGTTATTTAACGCCAAATCCATTTTTATGCAAATAGTCAGTTCTATTTAACAAAATTCAGTTTAGCATGAGTACACAGTTTAATTGTCAAAAAAATTTCTATTTCAAGCTATTCAGTTTTGTTAAACACTTCTAATTCAGCTAATTTAGTTTAGTATAAGTACAAATTTTGTTTACACACAGTTAAATGTCAAAACAGTTCTATATTAAATAATTCAGTTTAGTGTAAGTTGAGTTTCGATATCAAAAATAGTTCCATTTCAAACAATTCAGTTTAGCATAAGCACGCAGTTTAAATGTAAGAACAGTTTAATTGTGAAAAACATTTTTATTTCAATCTATTCAGTTTAGTCAAACAGTTTTAATTCAAACAATTCAGTTTAGCATAAATACACACTTTAAATGCAACCCCCCCCAGTAAACTCCAGCCATCGTTTACTTCTATTTTATCCAAAGATAGGACCCTTATCAGGTGCTACCACTCCGGGCCAGAGTGGACCCCTGAGAGCAATGTCAATGAAGGGGTACCCCGCATTCCCCAAAGCTCCAGCATTACTGGAACCTCACGATTAGATTGTTTAGTGTCCTATATCTAGGACACTCGTTGGGGGGGGGCTCTTACCCCTCTGCAGAGGTACAGTCGGTGTATTCCACAGCCCCAGCTGACTGGGCAACATAACATATAGGCATAGTATATAACTATGCATATTAATTCATACAGGCATAACATAGTTATATCAATATGGACATAGCATGTATGTATATGTATGTGGCAGTGTGCATATCTTCGTCTTGTCGGCTGGCGGTGTAGAATACACCGAATGCATATCTGCAGAGGGCTAAGATTCCTTCTCAACGAGTATCCTGGGTAAACTGCATCTGATGGTGAGTTTCTAGTCCTGGAATTTTCCATTATCACTGGTCCACTCCAACTCAGAGAGTGGTAGTACATATTAAGGATAAATTTAGGCTTCCATTGTCTCAAAAGGTGGTCAAAATGCTGCTACTTTTTGCAAGAACATATTTATGCGAAAACAGAATTTTCAACACTTACTACTATGATGACCAAATATAGACTTAGACTTGTGCTTACCCTCGAAGGTTGATATGCCGTTAAACAAAGAAATCGAACCAAAACTATACTTGTGCAAAGTGAATTATGTATATCTTTCTTAAAGACAATATCTAAGAATTGACAATTTGTGCCAATTAAGGCAAGCATATCAACCTCACTAAATTTTATTACTCAGTGTAAATATTGGATGTGATTTTTATTGAATATTTACAATAGAATTCATTATTCATATGGGTGTCCACGAGATTTTGATTTTAATTATGTGACGGGCCACGAGATTTCAATTTTATTCATATGGGGATCCATGAGATTTCATTTTTATTTATATTGAGGTCAACGAGATTTCAGTTTTATTCATAGGGGTCCATGAGAATTCATTTTATTCATATGGGAGTCCACGAGATTTAATTTTATTCATATGGGGATCCATGAGATTTCATTTTTATTTATATTTAGAACCAAGAGATTTCAGTTTTATTCATAGGAAGTCCATGAGAATTCATTTTTATTCATATGGGTATCCACAAGATTTTATTTTTATTTATATTGAGGTCAACGATATTTCTTAAACATTTTTTGGAGGTCAACGAGATTTAATTTTTATTCATATGGAGGTCAACAAGATTTCATATTTTGTATATGAAGGTCCCTGAGATTTCATTTTTATTTGTATTGTGGTCCACGAGGTTTTATTTTTATTTAGAGGGAGTCCATGAGAATTTATTTTTATTCAGGGTGGGGTTCGATGAGAATTCATTTTTATTCATAAGGGGATACACGAGATTTCATTTTTATTTATACGTGGATCTACGAGATTTTATTTTTATTCATATGGGCATTCACGAGATTTCATTTTTCTTTATGTGGGAGTCCACAAGATTTCATTTTTCTTCATATGGGGTCCTCGAGATTTCCTTTCTTATTCTAGTGGGGTTCATGAGAATTCGTTTTTATTCATATAGGTATCCACATGATTTCATTTTAATTCATATGGGGGTCCATGAGATCTCATTTTTATTTGTTTGGGGATCCACGAAATTTCATTTTTATTCATATGCGAATCCACGAGATTTTAATTTTATTCATATTGAGGTCCACGAGATTTCAATTTTATTCATACTGAATTCCACGAGATTTCATTTTTATTTTTATGGAGGTCAACAAGATTTCATTTTCAGTCATATAGAGGTCAACAAGATTTCATATTTTGTATATAGTGGTACATGAGATTTCATTTTTGTTCATCGGGAGTCCAGGAGAATTCATTTTTAATTAAATAGAGGTCCACCAGATTTCCTCTTATTATATGAATGTCCACGAGATTTTATTTTTATTTTTATGAAGGTCAACGAGATTACCTTCTTATTTATATGGAGGTCAACAATATTTCATTTTTTGTATATAGAGGTCCACGAGATTTCATTTTTATTTATGTGTGGTTTGACGAGATTGCTTTTTTTTGAGGTCCACGATTATTATTTTTTAAAATTTCTATGGAGGTTCACGAGATTTCATTTTTATTCATATGGAGGTCCACGAGATTATATTTTTATTTATATGGAGGTCTACGAGATATCATTTTTGTTTATATGGTGGTCTACGATATTTCATTTTTATTTATATTGGGGTCCACGAAATTTCAATATTATTTATATTGAGGTCCACGAAATTTCATTTTTATTTATGTGGGGTACACAAGATTTCTTTCTTATTTATATGGAGGTCCACGAGATTTTATTTTTATTTATATGGAGGTGCACGATATAGACCCTGAAATAGGATGGATTTTGGCTTACAAAATTTGAAAACCACTGGTTTGCGGGTATCGAAACACTATGGGTGTGAATCGTCCGGCTGGAGTGAAAGTGTTCTGCAGTTGCAACGAAAGCATATTCTCACAAATGTTTAATATAATTTTGATGAGAAAAGAATCAGTAAACTATAAATGCAAACTCACTTTTAATTCTTGAATTATTTTTTAATGAGAAGTATAGGTTTCATAAGCACTGAAGAGATCATGAATATAAGGTTACAAGTTTGTGACACTGAAAATGATAGTTGGTTCCTTTAAATGACCCCTGCGTTTTGAACGGGGCGTATTTTGTCGTCACATCACTAGTGACCATCACACTAAACCAGGCATTCTACTTAAGTTTCTTTGTTCAATGGCATATCAACCTTCCTAGGTTACTTAATACCAAAGCCATCCTTGTAAAAGGACTGTAGATGTGCTATCTAATCCATTGCTGGGCAATCGTTCCCAAGATTGTGTCATCCCTCGTTTGTGGATCTTTCAAATACATCGTCGGTACAGAAAAAGTTGACAAAACGAGCCGGAAACTGAAGCCACATCAAGTACTGAGACTAGCATAGGACCACATTAAACTGAAAGTGAATGAAATAGCGACACTGGAATTCGAACTCGCTTACTACGATGTTACAGTCCATCACATTAGCAACTACATCACGGGTAACCCCCGCCTCAGTTATTCTGCTAGGTGTGTGATAACTAATCTACATGATCCAGTAATTTTTATTCAGTTATAAAAGGATTTATAAATGCTAACCAGTAATGTCCACATGGTGTAATACGATGGGCCATGTTGAATATCAAAATTTAAAAAAATTTGGCCTTTGCGACTCTGTTATTCAGATACGAAAAGGTCTTTATTCAGACTGTCTACATTTTGATAGCAGTCCGACGCAAACACAAGGAGAGAGGAAGACCTTGCAAGGGTTTTTGAATGTATCTCGCTTGCCACTACAAAGAGGACCACCCAACCTGAACGATTCTCACTAACGTCTAACCCAACTTCTCTCTTTGGATTTCAAACCTCAACTCACCAATGAATCCAAAATTATCTTTTCTTATATAATATGTTCTTAATTATTGAATCATCAAGTCATATTAGAAAACGTGTTATTAACTTTTATTTCCCCATGCCGGTCGACAAGCCTTGATTTGTTTATTATCCATATTCTGTCTTCTCCAACGTTATGTTGACGTGAGGTGTTAAACCTGGTCACCATCTGTGCACGCATTTGGCCTTTGCGAGAAACTACACTTATATTTCAAAGTCCATAGCTAACTTACAATTTTAGCAAATAAATAAAATAATTAATATAATTAATTAATCACCCTAATTATTTCAAACTTGGATCCAATGCTTTTATTCACGCTTCCAAAATTTTTGTCACCCTCAAGGATGAACCACTTTGAGAAGCCCTAATTTATAATGTACATTTCGTGTAAACTTTTTCATGTCCGTTTTGCAATTTCGTCGAAAAATAATTTATCATGTAGAATTTAGGTTGACTATGGTTGAAAATAACTTTCATTTCTTTCGGGAATGTTTTTATTTTTGCAAAAGAATAAAAATCGAGTGGGTTTCCATTAAGAGAGGGTTCCGTTTAAAATTAGATTTGATACATAATTAAGCACTGATTTTCTTTCAGTCAGCTTTTACGACATTTGATGTTCATTTTACCATTTAAACTTTGCGTAAACTGAACCCTGAATTTAGGATCATTTGCAATTTGATCAAATTTTCTTTTTAAAGTGAGACCGAGTGGAGGGTGATCATTAAGCTAGGGTTCAATTTATATAATATACATATGATACACTATTTGCCAGATTTTACGATATTTTATGCTAACTTTATTATCTAAATTTAACGCAGAATGGACTCTGACTTTATATCTGCTTATAGTTTCGTCATGTTGATTATTAAATGTCAAATCTTATTAGATATATGATCTCTAAACGAATAGAATCAGAAATCATTTGTTTGCCCGTGGTGTAATGGTTATCGTCGTAGGAAATGGATACGGCGACACGTGTTCAAATCCTGGACGAGACTGATTGCATTTCACATAGCACTAATACACTAGGGAAAAGTATGAATCCAAATATTCTCCCTCCAACTATGGGTAAATAGTAGGGCAGACTGGGTTCTTCAGCCTTGGTGAGGCAACTAGTCTAGGAGAAGGAAAACTCTGAATTGGTAAATATGATTTGTTTGCACATCGTCAAATGGTTTCAAGTATTCTTATCTAACACTAATAATCCCATTGAATTCGTTTGCCCACAGTTAAAGGGTTTCAAATATTGCAATATATCATTAACAATTCAACGTAACATAAATCATTTGTTTGCACACAGTTAAATAGTTTAACAGTTCTATTTGAGCCATAGATGAGATTTTAACAAGTACCAGCACTCTGTGTCAGAGTGGACCAGGGAGTAATGGCAATGAAAAGGTACTTTTCATTGCCCAAAGCTCCAGAACAGGAGCCTTAACATCACATTCAGTTTAGCATCATTGTGGGCGGGGCTTGGTCTTATGTCTGCAAAGATGCAGTCAGTCAACATATTCCATAGCCCTTGATTGGAGTTTTAAGTTGTCGGAAAGTCGTAGAGAGTTTCGACATTATATATATATATATATATATATATATTCTAAATCTAACCCTATTTTATCTATCTATCTATCTATCGATGTAAATCTTTTCCTTATCTATCTATCTATCTATCTATCTAATAAAAACTATTGTTATGTTTTGACCTTCGACCCGGCCCAACGAAATGCTATTCCAAGGTGATGCACCGGAAGGAAGTGACACATTCCAATGGCCAGTAATCGAAAGAGATCGCGTGGGCGGATTAAGGCATATAATATGGGACAAGGTCAAGGTCCCACTGTGCCAATACAGACTGATGCACCGGAAGAGAGTGACCTCTGAACTGCATGACAGTTATTTCCGCTTGATGACGATTAAACATTCGGTTTCAAAGATCCAGTGGGCGATCGTGTGGGCGTTGAATTATTATTTAACTCAGTTGAGTTCGAGTCCAAGAAGCAGTTTCCAGGAGGGTTCCAGACAGCTAGAGATTAGATGTGGTAAGGAAAGCCACACCCGACCGAGGGGGCCCTCGGGAACCCCGATGGAGTGGACCCCAGCATCAGGAGAACGAGAAAGACACAACGTGACGGTCATAACAGTGGGGTCAAGATATTACAGTTTATGTTCGGTCTCCAGCTTCCTCTCACATGCAACCCTTGAACAACCCTTTCGAACCCTTGCAATAAAGTGAGAGGTAAAATATATTGTTAAAGAAGTCTTCCTGCGTCTTTATCCTTCATGCGTCGTTTCTTCCTGCGTCTTTGTCACTGCATCGTAATTATGGTGTCGTTGTGATGCTGCATGAACATGTATATGTGTATGTAAGCATATTTATTATGTGAGTATATAACACTATTGGTCATTTTTAATTTCATCAATCTTTTCCAAAATAATTGAATAATTTTAAGGATTTAATCAATGCAACCGTGTGCAAATACATTCGAATAGTATTGTAAATTTCATTGATGTTTTAATGATGATTTCATTTTGTTATAGAAAAATAATTTAGTAATCTCTTGAAATATTTACAACTGAAAATAATTAAATAATTCAAGGATTTAAACCATGTAACAGTGCACATACATTCGAATAGTATTGTAATTATTTATTAGACATATCAAGTTTTTACGACAATTTTAATTTTCAAAGTTCATTACATTTTTTCTAATGATTAAATAATTCAATGGTTTAATCCATATAACTGTGCAAATACATTCGAATTGTATTGTGAGTTTTAATTTTATCGATCAAGTTTTAACGATGATTTCAATTCCCTATAGAAAAATATTTTGATAATCTCTTCAATTATTCACAACTGAAAATAATTAAATAATTCAAGGATTTATTCCATATAACTGTGCAAATACATTCGCATAGTTTGTAAGTTGTATTGTAATTTGAAAGAACAAGATTTAACGATAAAAAATAACAAAACAAATTCATAGCGAAGCGTGGGTACTACGGCTAGTGAATAAACAAGTCAGAATGTTAAGAATTTATTTGATCCCATATTTAGAACGAATGCAGATTGTGTACTTACTTCGATATCCTTGACATATGTAACCGGCTTTTTCTTCGCAGAAAGCTGGGAACCACAATCCTGCAGCCGTCTTTTCAGTGTGCATAGCAACACAATGCTACAAAAAAAAAAAAAAAAAAGAAGAAAGAAAAAGAAAGAAAGAAAGAAAGAAAGATATATAAAAAAGGAAATAAGAAAGGAAGTACAAAAGGAAGGAAGGAAGGAAGGAAAAAAGGAAAGAGTGTTGGCCTTAAGAAAGATTTAGTTTGAGTACGAATTTTTTTTTTGGTTTTGTTTTAGACAAGACCAAACGCTTTAAAGATTTATTGATTATCTCAGGAAATCTGCTGATTGTATAAGAGATTTGTCAGGTCAATTCGGATCGTGACAAATCGAACCTTTTAAATTAATCACGGGCATTTGAACGCATTAATCACGATGTTTGTTCAGCTAAAATCAACGTGAACTGTGTCAAAAACATAACAAACGACTTTAATGAGAATCGATCTCTGGTCAGAGTTTGTTTTTTTTTTTTTTTTTTTTTCAAGTCATAACATTCGATAGAATTAATTCGATAAAATTAATTATATCATCTGCAAAAATTCAGCTTCATCAAATCTTTAAAATGAAAGCGACACCAAAATCACGTGCACGCACATTTACACCGACGAGCGCACACGCACACACACACACATGAATATGTATGTATGTGTGTGTGTCCTGGCAGTAACCAATAGTTACAGGAAAACATTGCGAGGTATTAGCAGTAGCCATTAGTCATGCGAAGATAATTCTAAATACTAATAATAGCCATGAGCCATATAAAGACATTTCTATTCACTAGCTGTAGCCATTAGTCTTATAAAAATATTCCTATGTGCTAACAATAGCCATTAGCCATATATAACCATTTCTAGGTACCAATAACAGCGATTGGCAATATAAAATCATATTTTTGTGTAAACAATAGCCATTAGCCATATAAAAATATTCATATACTACCAATAGCCAATTTCTAGGTAATAGTAAGAGTGACTGGTTTTATAAAATCATATCTAGCCATTTGTAGTATTAAAAAAATTCTAGGAACTAGCAGTAGCCACTAGCCATATGAAAATTGGTTGATGGCGATAGCTTGTGTCTAGAAGTTTTTTTTTTATGTGGCTAATGGATATACACTTCCCCACGGGGGTTGAGCACTCTGGCGAAGGAATTTACGGCTGCCACTTACATAATGCAAAGCTCTTCGAATGAATTGAGCACTCTGGTATCCGGTAAGGGAAAAAATGAAAAACAAACGAAAGCTACAACATAATGCCTTATACTACCCGAGCTAACGTGGTTTGCTTGCTGGCTGAGCGTCTAAGTCTTACGTAAAGATGGTCGGGTTTCGATCCAAGCTTCAAGCATCCTACGTGTCTAGCCACACTGAAGAGTTGTGATTCAACTAAACAGTCTGTCTGTAGATGACAATATATATATATATATATATATATATATATGAACTCGCCGCAACTCACAGCAACAAACAATTAAACATAACCCCTAAGAACGAAATGATCGAAAGCGCTTGGGCTAGTATGGGACACTTTCTTCACCATCGCGATCCAGACATTAAAAAAATAATTAGAAGACTCGTCCGTCTTCACTGACCCTCTCCCGCCTCTCGCTTCTATCATCCATTGCTCTCGGTAGGTCTTCAAGGCTACATCCTGTATCGGCACAGAGCTGTTGTATATAGGTTCTAGCTTGCCGTCCTGCCTTTACTCGTTCATGTGAAGGGGTCCACAGAAGTATGTCGCTTATGAGTTCGTCTCTACTTCTCCAGCAGTGTCCTGCATGTCTGGTTTGTCTAACTTGGATAGTTTTCGTGATGGGTGATAGGTGACCGTACTGCTGCTGCTTTGTTGGGTGCTGCCTCCAGGACTTGTTCGATATTTCTCGCAGCATTCTTGTGTAATTACTGTCAAGCTTTTTCTCCATTGGTTTGGTTAGCGTCCATGTAGTGTATCCATAGAGCAGTATCGACACGACCGCTGCTTTGAAAAAACTGCGTTTCATTTTATCGGTCAGGTCTGACTTCCATATGACTGATAGCCTATCGATAGCTGTCCACGCCTTTGCTAGTCACGTGTTGATGTCATTTTCGGTTGATGAGATACTGCTTCCTTGGTCGGTGAACTTGTCCACTAGTTTAAAAAACCAACCATCTAGTGTGGAGATGTGGCCTCTTTGATTAAAGCACATGTATTCCGTCTTGTCTGCGTTGACATGGAGGCCTATGCCAGCAGCTGCTTGTTCCAGACAATGTAGCAGGGTTTCGGCTTGGGCGGGTGTATTTGCCAGAAGCGCTGTGTCATTGGTGTAGTCGGTGTCCGTAATTGTTTGTGCCAGGCATTTTGTACTTCTTTCTTTTGTCAGCTTGAAACTGTTTTCAATAGACGTTCTAAGCACGTAGTCTAGACAGATGATAAAGAGGTATGGGGCTAATGTGTCTTCTTGCAGCACACCTTCTGCGATGTCGAAGTAGTCTGTGTCTCCATTCGAGGAGCGGACTTCTACTTTTGTGTTTTTATATAGCATCATTATGGGTGTGACGGTTTCATTGGGCAGGCCGCAGGCGAGTAGTAGTTGCTCCATCTTCCCTCTGTGTCTGGAGTCAAAGGCCTTGGAGAAGTCGACAAATAATATTGCTGTCTCAAGGTTTTTTGCACGTACACCTAGAATTCGACAGTCAAAATTTGTGATGTCGGGAATCGATTTCTCCGAAAGCCCTTTTGGTTCTTCCTAAGCATCTTTTCAATTTTGGGTTCTATGCGGTTGCGTAGTAATACTTTGTATATCTTGGCCGCGATGGATGTAAGGGTTATGCCTCGGTAGTTCTTGGCTAATCCGAGGTCGTCATTCTTAGGGAAGGGGAGGATACATCTCTTTGTACATCTGTCTATTGTGTTTTGATTATATACGGCATTACAGCGTCGGAGCCGTATGTCACCGGATTGCCTGGTCTTCCATACTTCTGGGAGTATTTCATCAAGCCCTGCTGCTTTTCTATTTTTAATTTTTCTTAGTACTGAATCGAGTTCTTCTTGCGTAAACTATCCTAGTTTGACGTCTAATTGTTTACTTATAACTTTCGGAGGGCTTCCGAGTAAAGGAAGTCCCTGTGCATAGTGGATAAAGTACTGGATTGTGATATCGTAGCCAGCGAGTTCGAATTCCAGTTGTGCTATTAAGTTTACTTTTGCACAAAGAACATTGGGAAAAGAATTAACCCCCTTATTCCCCCATCTGAAAACATACACTTGCAGCTAACTAAGCCTTCATTAAATAATGACTTTGAAAGAGAAGCATGATTTCGGGGGCAAAGCATCATTACCACTAACCACAGTACCTTATGATACCACCAGACTTTTAAGCGTAAGCACCAAGATTGAAGTATAGGAAAGTAATTGTAAGCAAGGAAGAGAGAGAGAGAGAGAGAGAGAGAGAGAGAGAGAGAGCGCATTGGTGAACCCGGGAAACCTGGGTTCAATCACAGGTCGAGTCATACCAAAGACTCAAAAAATGGTACTTTATGCCTCCTTGCTTAACACTCAGCAATATAAGGTATGGATCAAGGATACCTTGTTACCAGCAACAACATAACATAAAAACAACATTCCTTTTCATATTTGCTGTTGAAAATGCTATGCAATATAGCAAAACATGTTCGGTAAAAAATAACATCTTTTACCAAAACCTTTTTCCTTTTTATCATTACTACACAACATACTGTCGAAAATATTCATTTCCATATCACACACACACACACACACACACACACACACACACACACACACACATATATATATATATATATATATATATATATATGTTTGTATAAAGTATTGGATAGAAGGGGATAAATATATAGCTAAATTCTACAAGTGTCTTGAGTATGTCATTAAACTGCATCTGATGTTGAAGGTCTAGTCTTGGAGTCTGGGGAATGTGGAGTATTCTTATATTACCATTACTCTCTGGTCCACTCTGACCTGGAGTAGTAATACCTGTTAAAGTCCTATCCATGGGTCAAATAGAACTGTTCAATATTTTTCATAAATATTAAATAGAAATATTTGTGTTAAATAGCAATTAAAAAGTTGTTGGCGACAGTTGTCGAGGGTGACCAGAAGGCTCCCTTTTCAATAGCTATTACATCGAGGTGTAGGGGAGGGCGCTACCCCTTCCCCTGGATTGCTCCACTTTACCCTTGATACGTACCTTATATCGCTGAGTGTTAAGAAGGAGGTATCAAGTACCATTTTTAAAGTCTTTGGTACGATTCAACCTGGGATTGAACCCAGGTCTCCCGGACAATTGGTGAACACTCTACCCACTAAGACAAGAAACCATTTAACTAGGTGCCAACACAGGATTAATATTATTAACAGTGTGCCAACAAAAATACAAATGATTAATATTAAATTAGGTAAGAGTACTTGATAAACAGAATAACTAATGTTAAATCCTAGTACTAGATGGACCCCACATATTGCCGAGCATCATAAGGGATGTACTTCTATGGACCCCCACATATGGCCGAGCATCATAAGTGATGTACTCCTATGGACCCCCACATATGGTGGAGTATCATAAGCGATGTACTCCAATGGACTCCCACATATGGCCGAGCAAAAGCAGGATGACCAGCTCGAACATACATACAGCAGCCCTGAAGACCTGCCAGAGGCGATGAACGATAGGGAGAAGTGGCGAGAGAGGATCAGGGATATCCGTGCTAGCGGCACGACATGATGATGATGATGACTTGAAATCATTTAGCTGGGAGCAAACAAATGAGATCTAACTTAAAAGAATAAAAAAAGTTACCTACAAACTATTCCCATAAAAATTATATATTATATCTAAATGGATAAACAGGTTTGGAATTAAATAACCATCAAGGGTTGATAGACCATTAAACCAAATAATCTAACCTGACCAAATTCTTCAGCAATGGAACTCTGCAATAAAAAAAATATGAATATGTTGCAGTCCCTATATAAATGCACCTCTTATATATATATATATATATATATATATATATATATATATATATATATATATATAAGTATTTGGTCCAGTTAAACCAGAGTTGGGAGTAATTCCATCAGGACAAAAAACCATTTAACAGTGAACATTTAAATTTTCCTTGTAAAGAGCTCAATGTAACTGACATTACAGAGCAATAATTTCTTTAAGAAAAAACAAAAACCGGTCACATTAGGATTATAAATTTATTTCCATCCAGTTATTAATTAAATCTGAAGAAGTCCTGTTATTTTTTGGTGTTTTTGATTTATATCAAAACCCATAACGAGATGGAAATAAATTTATAATCCTAATGTGACCGTTTTTTTTTTTGTTTTTTCTTGAAGAAATATATATATTCCCTAACAGATCTATCTTCTGTCAATATCAGTCTGCTTCTTTCTATTTCAGTCAGTTTGATCTATCTATCTATCTATCTATCTATCTATCTAAAAACGATGAAGCCATATTAACCGAAACGTTAACGTTGGCAATGAATTCAAACAATAAATAGAATCATTCCCTGAAAGCTTGGGTTTGTGTGTGTGTGTGTGTGTGTTTAATATTTGTACATTTTCATACTGTTGGATTTATTACCAGTTTTCATATATATATATATATATATATATATTTATATATATATACAAATATGAAAAAAACACAAGGTCTTCAGAGGATAATTTTATTCTTTACCAACATTTTGAAAACATTCATTTTTTAAAATTTAAAAACATTAAACTTTCATCATACACACTGATGAAGGTTTAACCTCTTCACATTTAAAAATTGAAACGTTTAACGTTGGCAAAAAATAAAATCATCCTCTGGAGAACTTGTCTCTTTTTTCCTATTTTTATATTTTCATACTGCCTGATTAAATCTAGTTTTCCCATATATATATATATATATATAATTGTCTTTTATCTAAGTAGATTACTTAAGTTTTAGCGGCATAGAAAGTTACGTCCCTTCGTCATTTGTGAAGTCATTATTTTCAAACTGGAAATATTAAAAATCTAAACACAAAGAAAATACTACCTTATCTTTTTCAACTGAAAGAAATTATCGATTACATAATCGGCTAAATTTATTGAGAAAAGCGGATTCAATCTCTTAAGGATTTATTAAATTTTTTGCCAAAAATACCACTTTCCTATTTTGGGATTTCATAATTATCTTCTTACTGTGACAAATTAATTCTTTTTTGTGTGGCCTCCGGCCAGATTCTATAATCTTGCCACTGTATTTGTTTAGGGTCATCCCTCTATCCCTGACACAAGAGTTGTCCATACCACGCTAACTGTGAATACATGGTATGTCTGAAAAGTACCGGGACTGGCTTTACTGTGTGAGTTATAGGCGAAAGAAGGATAAGCAGATTGTATTTTCATCTAACATGATATCTTTCGAGTACATAACTGTAATCATAGCTTTCTGCAATCAGCTCATTTTTTTCACTTGCTTATAACACGTGTTGTATACTCATATGCAGATTCATAACGACGACACAATAAAGACGAGCGACCCAGTTCTTAGAAAAATATGTACCTCTCACTTTATTTGAAAGGGTTGTGTGTGAGAGGGAGTTGGAGACCGAACAGAACTGCAGCATATTGACCCCCACTCTATTGGCCATAACTGCGTTTCTTTCCCGTCCTCCTGGGCTACTCAACCGGGGGCTTGGGGGCCCAGCCTCTCTGGGTGCTGGTTTTTCTCTACCGCATCTTATCTCCAACTCGTCTGATCCCCAACTCGTCTGATCTCCAACTGCAACTGCTCAATCGGGGGCCCGAGGGCTCCCTCTGGTTGGTGCTGGCTTTCTCTACCGCATCTTGTCTCCAACTGATTGAATTTCCTGTGCACTGAGTTATATAATAGTTCAACGCACACCTTCTTGTGGGTGTCACAAATTGCACTCATTCAACCTATCCACGGTCAAGGTTATACTCTGCTATTCCTTGACCGGATGCACCTGTTATTTACAATGGTGCATTTCCTATTTTGACAGCCCGGCCGGGTCGTAGTTCAATATGCAACACACGGAGAAACGAACGATGAACACCGTGCAGGGAAGAGACCTGAAATGTTCAGTCCAGTTGGGTAAAACTCCATCACAAGCAAATGAAATGCTCCAGCAATTTATGGAGATAGCACCATGATATGCGCACGTGTTTCTGAGTGGAGCAAGAGGTTCAAAGGGGGTTATGAAGAGGTGAAAGATGAGCGTAGGAGCGGGAGGCCTTCAACAAGCAAGACTGAAAACTCTGTAAGACAGGTGGTGTATTACATATCATTGGTTGACAGTCCGAATGATCGTAAGCCAGCTGGACATGAAAAAGGACAGTATTTGGAAGATCATCATCGAAGAGTTGGGAATGTCTGAAAGGTAACGGGACTAGATGTGCTGAGTATCTAGCAGTGTAATATAATGGCCGAGGGATTTCGGTTTATGCCTTTGGGTTTAGTTAGGCTGAGAACCTTTCGGCTCAGCACATGGGTTACTTAGGTGCAACATTAACACAGGTTTTCGCGCGCGCGCGCGTAGAGCGGACGTGTCAATCAGAGATGTTATAGCCATAATGGGAAACGGAGGCTAGCGAGTGCGAATGACGTCACGCACCGGAAGCGCGCGGAGGATTTTGGGAGATTTTGAAAAAGTCAGTCAGTTGAGATGAGACCTGCCTCGGGGGAAGACGGTTGGTTTTCGCTTGCTCGCGGAGACCTTTGTGGCAGGTGCCACACGTGTTGTGGGGAGGGCAGATGAAAAAGCCAGTATAGAAAGATCTTGGATCTCTCTCCTTATGTCGAAGAACCTTTAAACTCAAAGGTAATAAAAGGTTTCGTACCTGAAGAAAGAAGTCGTCAAGTGTTTTTCGTGTTTCGAGATTCTTATGTTCTATGTATATATGTAATGAACGTCCCATGTACATTTCGCATATTCATGTATATGGCCATGGTACAGCAGTTCCTGGTCGAGAGGAACATCGCCATACTGGAACAAACTCCTTATTCCCCTGATATCGTTTCATTTGACTTTTTTCTTTTCCCCAAGCTCCAGGAGAACAGATGGTTGACTGTTCGAATGATCGTAAGCCAGCCGGACATGAAAAAGGACAGTATTTGGAAGATCATCATCGAAGATTTGGGAATGTCTGAAAAGTAACAGGACTAAATGTACTGAGTATCTGGCAGTTCCTGGATGAGAGGAACATCGCCATACTGGAACAAACTCCTTATTCACCTGATATCGTTTCATTTGACCTTTTTTCTTTTCCCCAGGCTCCAGGAGAACAGATGGTTGACTGTTCGAATGATCGTAAGCCAGCCGGACATGAAAAAGGACAGTATTTGGAAGATCATCATCGAAGATTTGGGAATGTCTGAAAAGTAACGGGACTAGATGTACTGAGTATCTGGCAGTTCCTAAATGAGAGGAACATTGCCATACTGGAACAAACTCCTTATTCACCTGATATCGTTTTATTTGACCTTTTTTCTTTTCCCCAAGCTCCAGGAGAACAGATGGTTGACTGTTCGAATGATCGTAAGCCAGCCGGACATGAAAAAGGACAGTATTTGGAAGATCATCATCGAAGATTTGGGAATGTCTGAAAAGTAACGGGACTAGATGTACTGAGTATCTGGCAGTTCCTGGATGAGAGGAACATTGCCATACTGGAACAAACTCCTTATTCACCAGATATCGTTTCATTTGATCTTTTTTCTTTTCCCCAAGCTCCAGGAGAACATCAAGGGAATCATTAAGTAGACCCGTTTTAACGGCATGGAGGTCTGCAACTGAGGGGATTCCCAAAAGAACCCTTCCAGCAGTGTATAGAAGCATGGCAGAAAGGGATGGGAAAGGGCTTTGAACTTGAGTTGATTTACTTTGAAAAGAAAACCATGTAGTTTGTAATTTGGAATTGAAATACATCAATCCCGTTACTTTTTAGACACACATCGTAAGTAGGTAACTCCGTAAGTTTATTAAAACCCAGTTGCCGTGATGGCTGATTGTATTAATTATTTTATTATTTGGTTTGGTTAGGCCACGATTTTTTCAGTTATCTGTTAAGTTAGCTGAAATCTTTGAGCGAAGATGTAAGTCAAATAGGAAAATTCAAGCGAGTGCACCCCGATCAGAAATCTGTCAATACTACACCGCATGACAAAATGTTCACAAAATAGATTCATGTCTTATCACAAATTTTACTGCGTGAACAGAAACGCAGTGAAATTGGGGTCACGTGTGAGATGACGCAATAACTTAGTGAAATGGCATCTCATTACCGATATCCTGAATTTGGATATATAAAAATGAGCGATTTTTGAAAAAGTTGTCAGTTGTCAATTGAAAGCAGTTAAGGTTAAACGTCGGTCAAGGCGGTAGGGTATCTCTTTGTGTCTCTGTTCATTGACCCTTACAGATTTTATCTCTTTCGTGCTGCTGTATGCAGTCTGAACATAGAACAGTATTTCTGTATAATGAAGCGACAATTTCTATAAAACACATTGGACATATTACTGTTACACAAATACGTTTCAATAAATGATTGTTAATTGTTGACGGAGAGTTCGTCCTGTCTTTGAGTTGCCAACACCCAGGCAATTTTGTTCCAACGAATCATCCCGACCGTCAGAAGAAGTTCCGGATGGATTGTGTCATTCCCTATCTGTAGATCTTTCAAACACAACGTGGGCACAGAGAAGATTGATAAACAAACTATCTGGAAACGCATTTGGCGCCGTTACCAGGATAAAATCAAAGGAAAAGTAGGCATTTGGGGCCGCTACCTGGATAAGAGCAATCATTATTATAACATTTGGTACCACAAATGTCATTCACAACGATGCATTGGTACCGGCGTTGGTAGTTGTGACCGCGATATTGTTATAATGGTGCCATGCCAATATATTGTTACATTTAGAACCGACCCTAGAACATAGTATCATATTTGGTGCCGGACTAAGCATAGTTTTAAATTTGGTGCCCTGTAAGTGATAGTACCAAAAATGGTAACCAATCCCAAACCATAGAATCTAATTTGGTGCCATGCAAACATATTAAGCATATTACTTGTTACCGGTAACCGGACCAAACGATAGTGTTATACTATACCATAATGACAGTATCAGTGGTACCCCAATTGCACAACCACCGTGGGGATTATAAAATTTTCGCCCTCAAAAGAAATGTAAGAATCTCTGCAATCTTTCATAAAGGAAATGAAAAAGTAATAGACATAGAAACGATACGTGTCGATTCAAAAAGTCGTAAGGGTTTCTAACCCAAGACTTTCATCCAATTCAAAAGAAAAAAAAACTTGTTCTATTTTGCCGCTAAAAGCTATTAGGTCGGAATACACAACTATCTCCTTTCTATTCAGTAGCAGTTCAGTCCAATAGTCAAAGAAGATAGACGTTAAGCTGAAACAAAAATATCAGTGTCCTTGATATGACAATAAACTGCATCTGATGGCATGGCTCTAGTTATGAAGATCTAGGTAAGGCGGAGTATTCTTCATTGCTATTAGTCTCAGGTCTACTCGAGAGTGATAGAACCTGTTAGAGTCCTCTCGAATAAATCAAATAGATTTGTTTAAAAATGATTCGTATTCTGCGTCTGAAGAGCTTTGTGTTTGAAGAGCTCTGTGTATCGAGAGCTCTGCGCCTCCTGCAGTTGCAGTCAGCAGGTTCCATGCATAGTCTCAGCTAATAATAAAACAAGCATTCGTTTTGCATAAGAAATATTTCCCTATTCCTAATTAGTAATAGACAAATATTTCTTTCATCTTAGTTTCTGTTGATTTTCATAGCAACCACTCACATAGAGGAGAGGTTAGAGATGATTGTAACTCTTGCACCCAACAAATTATTCAATTAGCGCTCAGAATCGGTATCTAAGTGAAGACATGAAAACAAGTTTTTGTTTTACTATTTGGCACCAGACTGATTTAAATTTGCCGACAGCACAGCTATATATCCGGAAGAAGAGAGTGCCAAGAACATCAGCTTGTGCCTTCATACATTATGTTTTGTAACACACACTGTTTTCAAAACTCTGGCACTAAAAAACTTCTACTCTTAACAAATATGTTAAAAGATCTTATATGGTTTCTAATGGCATATCGACCTTCATGGGTTATTTAAATCCAGAGTCATCCTAGTGGAAGGACTGCAGGGGCACTATTTAACCCACTGATGGTGGGGAAGGGGGGGTTATATGTTTCTCAGAGTTATTAGTCCGAAAGTGAACGTATTTTAACCACTGGAATTGGACGATATCACCGTCTAGCATGTTAGTTAGTTGGTCACGTTTGAATCTTTAAATTCATAAAACTTGGGTCGATGTTTTGAAATTTTACTTAATTACCTCATATTTTAGTCGAAATAATTCCTCGATCTGCGTATTGGGTAAATTTATGAAGGAAATCTCAGAGTTGTCTTCCCACGTCAGAGTTGTTTCCTTAATCCGCATACCAAGCCATAGAGATGTACTGTATTTGTATAAAAACTGCGATAAAAATGCTGCAAAAAAAAAAAAAAGAAAAGAAGATAGATAGATATGTAACATATTAACCCTCGACCGAGCCGTCAATCAAGAGATGCACCTGTGTAAATAAGCGGAAGAACAGCGGAAGCAGGTGGACGTTAAAAAGAAATATAACCAGGACAAAGACAGCTTGAGTCAGTTGAAGACAAGATGCCGAATTGAGAGCCAGCGGCAGACAAAGGGCTTTGGGCCCTCAGTGACCCACGGTTGAGCAACCCCAGCCAAGATGAGGAAGAAGTGCTGCTATGGTCAGAAGAACTTTGGGTCAAAATAACAGTCCGTCCTTGTCTCCACTCACCTCTCACACACAAGAAACATCACCCTTTCGAGAATAAAGTGTGAGAGATTATATTCTTATAAAGAAGTGTAATCGTTCGTTCATTGAAGTTCGTCATTATGTTTGATTATGTTCCGCTTATATTTGTATATGTACACGTGCAGTTGTATTACGGCTATACAACAGATAGATAGATAGATAGATAGATAGAGAGAGAGAGAGAGAAAGAGAGAGAGAGAGAGAGAGAGAGAGAGAGAGAGAGAGAGAGAGAGAGAGAGAGAGAGAGAGAGCAGATTAACGGTTACATTTTAACATAATCTCCTTTCTTGTAAATGCACTTAATTTCAGTGGTGAAAATTAACCACACAGGTCAAGTATTATACAAAGAATATTTCAGATCAAAAATGCCAAAGAAAGTTGTTTGGTCTCTGGTGACCTCTTCTATCAACAACTCATAGCTTATGTCACTAAATAAAATCTTGCTTTTTTTTGGTTTTTAATCACATAAATCGAACATTATACAGTGAATATCTTAGATAAAAAAATACAAATGAAAGTTGTTTGGTCTTTGGTGATCTAAGTTAACTTATACAGTAATGGTGGAATAATTATTTTTAGTAGAATGTTAAGCAACAAGAAATCAAAATTTATATCCAAGTACAGACAGAAAAACAAGTTTTTGCTTTGCTATTAAGCACCGGACTGATTATTGTGCAACAAGCGATGTCAATATATTTATGAGTAAAGCATGAGCTGTTACTGACTGGTTAAGGACTAATTGGAAATTTAATATCCCTGGTAAAATAAAAAGGGACGTTTTAAAAGCCGTATCAGTACCATTATATGGCTGCACTATTTGGACATTAACGAAACGACTGGAGAAAAGCTAGATGGTAATTTTACAAGTAAAATATAATTATGATTACAATCAAACATTTACAAATGAATCAGGTTTTGGCATTCAATAACCCATAAGAGTTTGATATGCCGTTAAAAGAATAAGTCAAGCTAAATTAATATTTTTTGTATTCAAGAGCTATTTTATAGAGATATTCTTCTACACGGATGTCTTTGACATTAAATAACCTATGGAGGTTGATCTGCCTTTAAATAAGGAAACCTTTTTAATAATATTATACAATAATTATACCATTATATCATATCATACTCTAATATAATCATTATATTTTATATAATTATATTATAAAATCACATGGGAATTACACAAGAATTCTACATGCTGTTTTGAATGAGTCATGGGAGCAACACCCCAAGAAAACAACAGGTGTACGGCCACTAAGTTCCCATCTCCGAAACCATCCAAATAAAACAACCAAGTAAGGACGAACTGAAAAGCGACGTTCTTCAATAGGTTTCTTCGCATAATCGCTTTCGTGTTGGCCGACCAGCAAAAACCTCCATAAATCAGCTCTGTGCGGACACTGGATGCTGTCTAGAAGAACAATCAGGAAGAATGGATTATAGGGACGGATGCCAAGAGACAGAAAGTCTCTGATATCAGCCTGTCTTGATGATGATAATATCATAATACTATACTATACTAATATAATACTAAGAAAAGTTGACGACCGTGGTCAATAGGGTTGGTCGATTTTGGAACTGTAAAAAGAATAACGCGTTGAAAGTTGCAAAATAACATCAGAAATTACCCCACGAATATTTTTTTCCAAAATTTTGTATTTTTTTGCGAAATTGCATTTAAAGACAGAATATTTTGTGATTTTAGTCGTGATATCGGTGACGCTGGAAACCTGTATCCATAAAATTAAAACTGAGACTAAAGGAAGATTAAATAAAAAAATTTATTAAATAATTGATATTTTTAAGTTTATTATCCATTTTCATATTATGTTTAATTAAATGACCAAAAACAAAAATAAAATACATTAAAATATATAGTTTAAAATACAAATAACGACTTACTAAACCTCATTTTATTTACTGGATATTTTTTCGCCTTTCACCGGTGGTAATTATCTCTCCGGAGTACTTCGGTTTGTTTATGTTTTTTACCCTTATAATTAACGCAAATATATAAGTCCGTTTACGAGTTAATTTTGGAACTAAACAGTACAATACTGTTGTTTGGTAAGTAAACATCATTACTTTTTTTTAATGAATTTCGAAATTTATTTACAATTTTTTAAAAACATCTTCGTGTATTTTCAGACAATATATATATATGTATATTCTTTTTACAGATATTTTGATTAAGAAATGGCAAGAAAAATCACTGGCGTTTCCACTCGAAGTAAAAGGTGCCATTAAATTTTCAGGTTTACTATCACCATTGGACAAAACGGAGCCCTGAACTTGTCGACAAATAATTTAATACAGCTATTTTTTAATGAACACTTATCCCCACCTTTCTTGTTTCTAAATTAATAGCAAAGGACGTGATAGATATTTGGAAGACTGTTAACCCTCGTTTGACTTTGTTAAAGGAAATTAGTGTTGTCAACAAGGTGAAAATTCTATGCTTTCAGAAGGCAAAGCAAATAAGTAGGAAACATCTACCTGCTGCCCAAACAAAATTCTGCAAGGAAAAGTTGGATACTTTTTTTGATATAACATCATGTTCGTGAAACCTGTCAATTTTAAGTTGTGACAATATTAATGTCAAATGCACCAAAGAAAATTGCCAGACTAAGCACATCATCTGCTCTTGTCCTCTGACAAAAAAAGCCAACAAAAAAGTATGAAGATATCCCCACCAATAGCTTCAACATTTTATGTTCAGGGTGATTCTTCCCATTCTTACTCATCTTCTCCAAGTGATGAAACAGAGGATTATAAACAGCTAGATAATCCTCTCCAAGTGCCTTATAACCTCACAAAAATTCCAAGGTATGCTCGAGTTAGTTAGGGGTGATATATTTTCTAATCTTGGAGCCAGCCTTGCCCATGCCTTGCTCTTGGATTTGAGAGCCATTGGCCTTTTTTTATCCCTAATATAGATATAAAGAATATCTATATGGATAAATATAAAATAGAGCAAAGGCTAAAGTGAAAACAAATGCCTATGAAAAGCATAATGAAAATGTGGAGAATCTTTTTTGTATAGGAGTTGATGGGAGGACGGACAGACACACTACACTACAAGGAATCAGTGGAGGAAAATGGAAGTAAAATTCTGAAAAAAACCAAAGGACCTGAATGCCACTTGACAATGACAAAGGAGTCACCAAATGATAGTATATATTTGACTCACAGGGTTCTTCCTGATATTGGTGCAACTGGTACACTATTAAAGCTGTCCTTGTTGACAACACGAATGCAAATACAGGCTGTGAAGGTGGACTTGTTACACTTTTAGAAAAAAAAATCTTCACACAATTGGTTGCTCCTTACATCAAAATGAACTTCCATTTAGAGCTCTATTCAAACATTTAGATGACACCACAAAAAGCCACCCAACATTCAATGGTCCATTGGGTAAATTATGTGCAAATGATTGCCATAATTTACCCCAAAAATCTTTTTCAGCTGTTGAGAATCCCCTGGAGTTTCATTTTGGAATGAAAGATATGGATAGCCTTAGTAGTGACCAAAGACTACTCTGAATATACAGTTGGTATTTCTAGAGGTAAGGTGGACCCTAGATTTGCATCGTGGAAAATTGGTCCATTAAACCAGGCAAGGTGGTTAACTTTGGCCATCAGGCTCATGTGCCTATGGACTCGTGGGGCATATCCACAGAATCGTTCGACCAAACAATATAGTTTGATAAATTTTATTGCGAATGTTTATGGTATTTGCTGGTTTGATTTTTAAAAAAGTAACAAGTTCCATCACCAGCAAATTTATATTTACAATATGATTGACAGGATACGAAAGAAACCAATTGAGGTTCAAAGGATTACATTAAAAAAACTCCAGTATAATGCCTTGGCATTACTTCTGGAGAATGTTTTATTTTCCATGGTGAAATTTGATGAACCTGAAGTGAGAGAAGAGGGTATAAAAAGAATTTTGGCCATTAGGTACGTTAATATTTATTCATACAAAACTGGTTGAAGTACTTGTGCCAATTTATTGAAACATTTTAAAGATTACATCTGATTTCACCAAATATTATTAAAGCAGAACAAATTGCATTCAAAAATTAAACTCAAATTATTTTTTATATTCTTTCAGAGGAGGGAAGCCAGTCAAGAAAAGATTTTAAAAGATCCCAATGATCAACTTTAAAGTTGTGCACTGGACTGATTTAATTGATTTGTCAGTAAATGGAGTCTGTGAGCCACCACTCACACTAGACTTTTCTGACAATGAATTACAGAATTCATTGTTAACTGGTGAAAAGATTAGCTTGCCAGATTTCCCTTCACATTCCTAAGGTGTGGAACGGGAAGTTCAGTTAGTAACGGAGGCTTCTCAATCCGTGTATGGCTTTGAAGCAAGGCACCAGCACATACTTGCAAAAGTTTTGTGCCAACAATTGAGACCAGCGTTTTCATCTAAGGGCTCATATATGGAACTATTTGATTCCATATATTAAAAATTATTAAACAATTATTTGTTTTTCCATATTTGTTTATTTGTTGTATTCCAATTCATATCAGGAAAAAGTTTTTTTTTCAATATATTCGAATATTACGGCTTGAATAATAGCATTTTAGATTCGACACAGGTAAAGCAGGGTGGGGTAGGGGTTCAATTTTCAATTTGATGTTTTGTTATAATTTATTTATTATATTTCCATAAAATAAAATAAGATTTCCTAAATCAAATACTGAAATTGTTTGGTTTTTACATCAATATTTAGGCCAAATCTGGCAAAATCGAGGACTTTTCAGTACGTGTTTATTCAAAATCTTTCATGCCAAATTAGCAAAAAACCGTTGAAGATTCAGATCTAATTTTTGGTATGAGTATTTAATAGGTATATACCCAACTTTCAGTGAGGGCACCTCGGGTGGTGTAATGGTTAGCAAGGTAGACTAGCAAACCTACACGAGTGAGTTTGATTCTCATTGGGTGCCCAATTCATGCGGCCTTGTGCTACATCTAAGCAAAAAAGCTTAGTAAATACCCAACTTTCAGTGCATTATTCTTTTTGATATTTAAAAAAAGTGAAAAATCAACCTACCCTAGTAGTCAAGGGCAACCCGAAGGCTCCTTTTTATTTTATTTTATTTTATTTATTACACCGATTCGTAGGGGAGGGCGTTACTCTTTTCTTTGTATTGCTCCACTTTACCTTTAATCCGTAAGTGGCATCAAGTACATCTTTTAAGTCTTTGGTATGATTCAATCTGGGATTGAACACTCATCATGATCATATTATAATTATACTACTATATTATAGTTATATTGTGATTATATTATCATATACAATTATACTTTTATAGTTTGGTTTCTTTGTTTAATAGCATATCAACCAAATGCCAAAGCCTTCCTTCAAGAAGAAGAGTAGTAATACTATTTAACCCATACCTAGGAGGACAAAGGGATTCATACCTTTCCCAAGGGAATTTGTGCGAACGTAATAGCGTGACTGGAGTTCGAACTCGCTTACTACGATTCCGCAGTCCATAGTTTTAACCATTACACCTGATACTGTTATATTATAGTATTTTATTATACTATTATAATAATACTATTAGATCTGCATCATCAGACAAAGAAATCTTTCTTTGTCCGATGATGCAGATCAAATATTTAAAAAAGGGTCTACTGAAATAAACTTTATCACAAACAAATATAAGTGATTTTGAAAGGTTTTTTTTTATATGGAATTATTTGCTCTGAATTCTAATCTATTAATATTCTATATTGAGTTCTCTATTGGATTTTGAATTATCTTTGATGTAAAAAATGTATTTTTAAATAGATATTGGAAAATGGAATCGTTCTCACCATCGACTGACTTGGCTTTGGATATATATATATATATATATATATATATATATATATATATATATATATATATATATATACTAGCTCCAATTTTCTAGACATTTAAAATTATAGACCGTTAAAAATTTGTTTCACAAACCGTAAAACACTGTTACTCTCTTTTAAAAAAATATTCCACCTCAAGACGTAATCAATTTCGAATATATTACCCTGTACTTGTCTTTAATTGGAATCAATTTGAGATGAAGCTTCTTAATCTGAGATTTAATTTTTATTTATTTAAAAAAAAACCTATTAAAAAAAACAAAA
>CAUZXS010003650.1:45000-166183 GCA_963585895.1 Sepioteuthis lessoniana
CTGTGTCTAGTTTGGATTGGTTTTCGTTTTTCCTTTTTTTCGAGTGGATTGTAAAACTTTTTTTCAGTGTTTCACTTGGATTGGTTTTCATTTTTTCTTTTTTTTTTGTGGATCGTAAGACTTTTTTTTCAGTGTCTCGCTTGGATTGGTTTTCATTTTTTCATATTTTATTTTTTTCTTAAAGAGAATCGTAAGCCTTTTTTCCCCAATGTCTCGTTTGGATTGGTTTTCATTTTTCTTTTTTTTAAAGTGGATCGTAAGATTTTTTTTTTTTTCAGTATTTCATTTGGATTGGTTTTTATTTTTCATTTTTTTAAGTGGATCGTAAGACTTTCTTTTTCAGTGTCTCGTTTGGATTGGCTTTCATTTCTTTCTTTTTTAAGTGGATCGTAAAACTGTTTTTTTTTTTTTAGAATTTAGTTTAAACGATAAAATTACATTTCATTCACCAAAGAACATTTATCATTATCTAAATAATCTTAAAATGCTCAAGAAATTTCTTAGGCAAGATAATAAAAACTTGAGAGAATAATTTCTCAGCAGTTCAAAAAACTTACCGTACGGCATAAAATCCTGTGGGCAGCCCCCTGTTTCTGACCTCACTGGTTGAATATTTACAAGATCATCTTCTTCAAATCTTTTGCAAAGTGATGGGAAATTTTTATAACAACTGAAAGTACGCCATTTGCCTGGAAAGAAAACAGTGAAAATTACACACACACACACACACACACACACACACACACACACACACACACACATATATATATATATATATATATATATGAGAAATCAAATGATTTCCATATTGAAAAAGTGTTGATTTTTATGCAAAATATAGGCTCAAGCAGCTGTCATTTTTGTACCTTTTTTTAAAAAAATTATCGACCAAACGGCGCTTTCTCGCTAGTTTTAAGATTTTGAGATGCCGCGCAGACGTCAGTATTTGGCTTGCCGTGAAAAATTTGAAGGATCAAAACACAAAATTATTTTGAAAAATCTTTTCCCTCCTTGATTGTTAAAGATACATTTTTAACCAATTAAATTCATAGATAAATCATTAATTTTTTTCATCTAATTTCGTGCCTACTTCATCATATTTACCAACCCCTCCGCTCGGGCAGGATATGACACAAGGTCAATTTTTCAGCAGAGTTTAACAGGTTTGAATTCAGAGTTTTCCTTCTCCTAGACTAGTTGCCTCACCAAGACTTAAGAAATCAGTCTGTCCTACTATTTACCCATAGCTAGAGGGAGAATAATTGGATTCATACCTTTCCCAAGGGTATTAGTGCTATGTGAAATGCAATCAGTCTGGTCCAGGATTTGAACTCGTATCGCCGTGTCCATTTCCTACGACGATAACCATTACACCACGGGCACCTCCTTAACAGGTTTGAATTCAGAGTTTTCCTTCTCCTAGACTAACTCCTAACCATTACACCACGGGCACCTCGTGCCTACTTCATCTTATAAATAGAAAAGATATAAATATTTTCTTTTGTAGGTATGGATTTGTTCTATATCTACTTAATATTTCAGTTGATTTCTTTTGATTTAAAATCTTCTTTCTTTTCTTTCAAGAATACATTTTGTTTCAATATCACTTAACTATTTCAAAATTGAGCGGATATATTAGATGTTTGCATGGGTTGATTAATGCTGATACTTCAGCTGAAGCTTGCTTTTGAAAATATTAGCCGCTTCTCGCAACAGTGCGATGAATTGCGAGGCATACTCCTCCTTCGAGGGTGTGTCCACCGATCATCGAATAGTTACGGCCAAAGTACGACTAAGCCTAAGAAAAAACGCCACACGTAAAGCCACGACCAAGCACTATGACTGGGCCCTACTCAACAACAGAGATATTAGAGACAAATATGCATTAGAATTAAGAAACAGATTCGAAGCACTACAAGAGAAGGTAGAAATAGGCACCCCAAATGACGAATATGAAAATTTTGTAGAAGCGCACCTGGAGGCGGCAGAAAAGTGTATTCCAACAAAACCTAGAACTAAATATAGAGTCCCTTGGGAAACGCTAGCGGCTAGAGAAAAACGTGCACTTGTGAAGACTGCCTCCAAAAACTATCAACAGAACCCAACAAATACAAATGCACGAGAACTAGAAAAGGCGCAACATCAATTAACAGGAATATACCTAAAAGAACAGGCAGAATACGTACAAAATCAGATAGATAAGATTAGAGACTCGGTGGAAGATAGGCAATCCAGGATAGCCTGGCAAACAATAAACGAAGTAAGTGGAAGAAAGAGCACAGCCAAAGCAAAATTGAAAGCTGCAAGCCAACAAGAAAGAATAAAACTGTGGGAACAGCATTTCAAAAATCTACTAGGAAACCCACCGGAAATAACGGATGAACCGATCACCAGAATTATTAGTAAGCAATTAGACGTAAAACTAGGTCCTTTCACCAAAGAAGAACTCGACACGGTTCTCAGAAGAATTAAAAATAGGAAAGCGGCGGGGCTAGACGAGATCCCCCCAGAAGTGTGGAAGACGAGACAATTCGACGATATACTGCTCCGGCAATGCAACGCAGTCTATAGTCAAAATAGGATAGAACGATGGACGAAGGGATGCATCCTTCCATTCCCTAAAAAAGGCGACCTCGGACTAGCCAAGAACTACCGAGGGATAACACTTACATCCATAGCAGCCAAAATCTACAATGCCCTACTACGAAACCGCATAGAACCCAAAATGGAAAACATCCTTAGGAAAAACCAAAATGGCTTCCGGAGAAATAGATCCACAACCTCACAAATACTGACCATCCGTAGAATCCTGGAAGGCGTTCGGGCAAAAAACTTACAGGCGACATTACTATTTGTCGACTTTACCAAGGCCTTCGATTCCATACACAGAGGGAAGATGGAGCAAATCCTACTAGCTTACGGCCTACCAAAAGAAACCGTAGCAGCGATAATGATTCTCTACAGAAACACCAAAGTAAAAGTACGTTCACCAGATGGAGACACGGAATACTTCGACATTGTTGCAGGAGTACTACAAGGAGACACACTAGCCCCGTACCTCTTTATCATCTGTCTAGACTATGTGCTTAGGACAAAATCAGAGAAAATGGCTTTGAGCTGACTAAGAGAAGAAGCAAAAGGTACCCCGCAAAAACAATCACGGACGCCGACTACGCTGATGACTTGGCGTTACTAGCGAATACGCCTAATCAAGCAGAGACACTACTACATAGTCTGGAACGAGCTGCAGCTGGCATTGGCCTACATGTCAATGCAAACAAAACCGAATATATGTGTTACAACCAAACAGGCAACATTGCCACACTAGACGGAGCCTCTCTGAAACTAGTCGACAAATTCACCTACCTAGGAAGCAGCGTCTCATCAACCGAGAAGGACATCGACACACGACTGACGAAGGCATGGACAGCTATCGATAGGCTCTCGATCATATGGAAGTCGGACCTAACAGATAAAATGAAACGCAGTTTCTTCCAGGCAGCGGTTGTGTCGATACTGCTATATGGATGCACCACATGGACGCTTACGAAGCGGCTGGAGAGGAGGCTGGACGGAAATTACACAAGAATGTTGAGAGCAGTATTAAACAAGTCCTGGCGACAACACCCCACGAGACTCCAACTATACGGACACTTGCCCCCCATCACAAAAACTATACAAGTTCGACGAACCAGACACGCGGGACACTGCTGGAGAAGCAAGGACGAGCTCATAAGCGATGTACTCCTGTGGACCCCCACTCATGGATGTGCAAGTGTGGGACGACCAGCACGAACCTACATACAGCAGCTATGTGAGGACACGGGTTGTAATCCTGAAGACCTGCCGGAGGCGATGAGTGATAGGGAGAAATGGCGAGAGACGGTCAGGGATATCCGCGCAGACGGCGCGACATGATGATGATGATACTTTTAACGCATAAATATGTATATATTTTTTTGTCACTTTGTGACATACCCACACACGGAACTTTTACACATAAAAAGTATCCTTTAGATGAGGCTAACAAAAACCGCAATATATTTCATTCATGAAGTTCCACATCTTAAAAAAATATCAACGTTATGACCAATATTATCTTTGTTTACAAACAAAGTTTTGTATCTTCTGTTTTTCAACAAACTTTTCATTCAATTTAGAGAAATAAAAATTTATCAATTTGTAGGTCTGTTTTATTTAATCATTTATTTCTTTGTTCATTAAATATAATCACTCGTTATCTTTAAAGCTGACGTTCATGTGGTCTTGGTGGTCCAGCTGTTAATGGCAAAAAAAAAAAAACTAAAAAAAAAAATCCCTATAGAATGGGCGAACCGGGTTCAAACACAATTTGGGACATTTCGTGTTTTTTGTTTTGTTTTTTGCACTACTTAAAGGCATGAATCCGCTTCTTCTGAGTCTCATATATAGGTCAATAGTGGGGCATTGAGTACATTTTAGTTTTGTAAAGGCTATCCGTATTGAGGGTTTGATAAAAGTCAGGCTTGGGATCATTTCTTGTTACTGGTAGCAAATACAAAGTGCAATATGATATTTTGAGAGGAGATGGGCGCTGCCAGATAACCTTCATTTACATGACAGATGATATAATAGGGAATTATTTAGCAGTAAGACGATCTAATTAGCTTAATTATGTTAATTTATAGATTTATTTTTTGAAGTCCTTTCTATTATATTTGAATACCGCACACACTCATCTATAAGTCAATATCGTGTATAAGTTGACCTTTGATCTGGTGCCATGAAATTATTGATTCAAGGAATTAATTTTTGAAGCTAAGGGTTGCCCCTCATCCATCTTCCCATCATATCTGAATATTTCAAGCTTACAAAAGTATTACTCGTGTATAAGTCGACTCTTGCTTGATGTTATACTCATGCTATAACTTTTTGTTTAAAAGTTTGGTTTTCAAACTTATTGTTGTAGTCTTCAGATAAGACCGGTGAAAGAACAAGTCAAACAACGGGTAATAGGTGAACGTTATTGTATTAGCAGAAAAAGGAAGTTATACAAAGGAAGTACTAGCCGTTCTCGGCTTGCTGTCTGACAAATGACTCGTAAGAAACGAGAAGTTGTCTCCCCCGAGCGAGCTAAGCTAAGCTCGGAGAATGTTTAGGTTGAACGAGTCCATCTTTGGGGTATGGTAGGATATGTCCCCATAACACTTATAAACGAGAATAAACGACGATTCAATACCATAAAGTGTCTTCTTTTAATTAACTGACCAGGTGTCCAAGAATGCTAATTGTTGTTCGGTACGATTTCTTGGTTTAATGGTATATCAACCTTCACGTAATGGTGTAATGGTTATCGTCGTAGAAAATGGACACGACGACATGAGTTCAAATCCTGGACCAGGCTAATTGTATTTCACATAGCACTAATACCCTTGGGAAAGGTATGAATCCAATTATTCTCCCTCCAGCTATGGGTAAATAGTAGGGCAGACTAGGTTCTTCAGCGTTGGTGAGGCAACTAATCAAGGAGAAGGGAAACTCTGAATTCAAACCTGTTAAACTCCGCTTAAAAATTGACCCTGTGTCATATCCTGCCCGAGCGGAGGGGTTGGTAAATATGCATTCATGGGTTATTTAATGCCAAAACCACCCAAAGAAATAGTGGTACTATTTAAACTATAGCTGTTGGGGAAAAGGAGGTTCAATATCTTTCCCCAGCGTATTACTACAAAAGTGAGTGGAGTTCGGACTTACTTACTATGATGTCACAGTCCAGTATGTTAACCACTATGCCACGGGGACTTCATCGATGGTCAATTGGTGAGAATTCAGCTAGCGAAGTTGGGAAGTATTTATACTATGAGCTTTTATATTCCTCATGTAAGAACTCTTACTGGACAAGTAAGTCAAAATACATCTGAGCACGGGGACAGCATTTTCTTCACTTTGAAAACATCTATTATCTTTGTCTCAGAATAGTTGTTACATTCGCATATATATTTCAAACACTAAATGTACTAAATCTTATGGGATAGAAGTAGTTTGTACCCTAGTTTTAATATCCTTCTGAGCCTTTTCATTGATCCTAACTGAAAATACTTGTAGCCTTGTCCAATAATAGGTATTAGGCTTGTATATATATATTTCATAACAGCTATTGGACACAGGCAGTATAAAATAAGACAAAAGTACATTAGTTGATCCAATGAAGACCATCTAGTACAGTGGTTTGGTTTCTTTGTATAATGGCATATCAACCTTTGTAGGTTATTTAATGCCAAAGCCATTCTCCGAGAAGAATAGCAGTGGTACTATTTAACCCATAGCTGGGAGGATTAAGGGGTTCCTACCTTTCACATGGGTATTTGCCCGAAAGTGAACGTAATAGTGCGAGTGGAATACGAACTCGCTTACTACGATTCCGCAGTCCATCGCTTTAACCATTACACCACGAGGACACCCCATCTAGTACAGTTTGAAAGCATCTAATACCTGTCCCATAAAAGTTGCAACATTTGCAAAATATGTCAAACATTAAATGTACCACCTATTATGGAATAGAAGCAGTGTGCCTTAATCTTTAATATCCTACTTAAACATTTCATTAATTCTAATTGAAAATATTACCTCTGTCCTATAATAGTTGTGACATTTGCATATATATTCAAAACACTACTGTACCAACAATTATGGGACATTGTCCTTATCTCTAATATCTCTCATTATAATTACTACATTTAGTGCATGGAATATCAATGTAAATGTATAAACTATTATAGGATAAGGAGGTGCCCGTGGTGTAATGGTTATCGTCGTAGGAAATGGACACGGCGACACGAGTTCAAATCCTGGACCAGACTGATTGCATTTCACATAGCACTAATACCCTTGGGAAAGGTATGAATCCAATTATTCTCCCTCCAGCTATGGGTAAATAGTAGGGCAGACTAGGTTCTTTAGCCTTGGTGAGGCAACTAGTCTAAGAGAAGGAAAACTCTGAATTCAAACCTGTTAAACTCTGCTTAAAAATTGATCTTGTGTCATATCCTGCCCGAGCGGAGGGGTTGGTAAATATGACCTAACATAGGCGCGATGCATCCCGTATGCCACAAACAGGACTCGACTCGTCCAGCTTCAAATCTCAACTGGCCTCGCCCAGTTTCGGATTCCAACTCACTGACCCAACAAATCCAACAAACAAACTGCTTTTTTTCAAAATCACTAAGAATCCCAGCCCATCGCTTCCTGGCATGACGTCATTTTCACCCCAGTCTCATTTTCTATCTGGGGTTTTTATTATGACATCTGTGATTGTCACATCCTCTGCGCGCGAGAGTGAACGCCTGTACTCAGTGTGTGTACCTGCACGTGCACTAAGCCGAATAGTTCTAAGCCTAACCAAACCGAATGATAAGATATAACCAACTAGTCTAGGAGAAGGAAAACTCTGAATTAAAAACCTGTTAAACTCCGCTTAAAAAATTGACCTTGTGTCATATCCTGCCCGAGCGGAGGGGTTGGGTAAATATGATAACCAACGAAAAATGATGATATTTAAAAAAAATCATTCCGCAATTATATAACAATTAAATGTACCAACAATTATGGAACAGAGACAGTGTATCTTATGAATAAGTCCTGAACAGTTGTGGTTCTATTTAACCTATAGTTGGGAGGATAAGGGGTTCATGCCTTTCCTTAGGGCATTAGTTCGATAGTGAATGTAATAACTCGACGAGAGATCGAACCTGCGTACTGTGATGTCGCAGTCCAGCACGTTAGCCACGGGGACTTCCCTGTTCTATATTAGTTGTTACATTAGCATATTCGAAGATCCTTAAATAAGTTTCCAGACTTTTTTCGTATCGGCACTTTTATTGATAGTACACTCATGAAACTCTGGTCCCCTTCGAAGTAATCTCCTCCAGAATGAAAGACATCAGTTTGAGGGTTTGAAATATTACTTGAAGTCGTTTTAAAACATTACTGACTTAAACAGTTTTTTCGGCGAAATTATAAGCGGATATAAAGTCAGGGACTTTTTATACCCTAAATTTACATAGTAAAGTGAACATCAATTGTCATAAAAGTTGGTAGGAAATCAGAGGGTAATTGTATATTATAGATTTCTGGTAAATCGGACCCCCATTTCATGACCACCCCACTTGGTTCTTCCTTTAAATTTAGGCTTTTTATTTATTTGTTTTTGTTTGTTTGTTTGTTTTGTTTTGTTTTGGGGTTGTTGTTTTTTTTTAGAAAAGGAAAGACTATCTAAAGAAGTAAAAGTCATTTTTAAGAGGCATGAATTCTTTTCCGACGAAATTACCATTCGTTAGTTATTGAATTTATTTATTTATTCATTCATTATTTTACAGATAACAGCATTCCACTGCAGATAGATGAAGAAGAAGATAATCAAAAACCTGGCTATGTAAAATATCGAAACTCGTATTATAAATACGTTGAGGATCTAAAACATGGCCAGAAGCGGAGGCATTTTGTCAGTCAGAAGGTGGCCATCTTGTTTCAGTGTTGAGTGTTTATGAAGAAGCTTTCCTCTACTTACTCAACAGTTCGGACATTGAAGAGTTCTGGATGGGTGCCTCTCAGAAAAATGTAAGATTTTATTTGCTGCTTTAATGGAAGACATCAGATTGAGGGTTTGATATATTACTTGACGACGCGCGACCCCATTGGCATACGTGCCCGGACCCACATTTGGGTTCGTGAAACTGCTTGCCTCATCACATTGCACTAAGTGGGCTGATCAGCAGCACAGACCAGCAGCGCTCGAGTCTCGGCTCGTTCCCGACCTCCCCTCCCCTTTATCTCTACTTTAATCGGCCTTCGGGCTTTTGACCTTGTGTCAAGTTGTGTCTGGTGGGAGGCAGCGACAAATAAACGACGCGTGACCCCATTGCGAAACATTATTTAGCCTACAAACATATCAATGTGGTCTGTGAAGGTTTGGGTTTAGTTCCTTTGTTTAATGGTATATCAACTTTCGTGAGCTATTTAATGCCTAAGCTATCCTTGTAGAACAGTAGTGGTACTATTTAACCTTTAGCTAGGAGGTAAGGGGTTTTATACCTTTCCCAATAGTATTAGTCTGAAAGTGAAGATAATAGCGTAACTGGAATTTGAACTCTCTTACTACGATATCACAGTCCGGCATTTTAAACACTGCACCACAGGGACTCCCAAAAGGACGTACAGTCACTTTTATTAAAGTTTGGAATAGTTATTCGTACGTGGTGCTTTCAATATGTTTCCAGACTTTTTTTCGTATGGGCACTTTTATTGATAGTACACACATGAAACTCGATTCCCCTTCGAAGTAATCTCCTCCAGCTACAATGCACTTATACCGTTCCAAAAACTTCTGGAAGGCCCCAGGGAAGCTCTCTTGTGTGAGTGTGTCAATGACCTTCGTCACAGCCTCTTTCATCTCCTCAATTGTCTCATAACGACAACCTCTGAGCTTAGGGAATAACCAAATATCACAGGGAGCAAGGTCTGGACTATAGGGAGGCTCAGCAACTGTCTTGGTGCCCATCTGGTCAAATAGTCTGTGACAAGGATGGAGTTGTGGACTGGTGCATTGTCCCGGTGGAAATGCCACTGACCTGATTTGAAGAGTGCTGGCCTCTTCCTGATCTCCCTTAAAACCTCAACATAGTAACCCTTACCCTAACCCAAACTCTTTGGCCAATCAACTCTCGTGTATTGACTTCCTTACTCCTCCCACACTTCTCATCATCCATCACAGACTCCCTGCCTTCCTTGAATCTCTTGTGCCACTCAAAAACTGATGCAAGATGGTCGAAAAGCAGTCTGAAGCATTCCATGCGTTTCTATGGCAGCATTTTTTCCAAGTTTAAAACAGAATTTTATTGCATATCGTTCTTCTAAAGAATTGCATTTTTGAAATTCACCAGCTGTGACAATCAGGCTTTAGTAGGGTATATTCCAATTCCTACAGTAGCTGTTCATTTGAATTGGTCAGTCATCTCATAAGATGTATAGCAATAATATAGTGAATTTTCAAGAGTCTACGACAATTTTAAATGCCCGTACAACACATTCTGGAAATTTATTGAATGCACCACGTATATTTCAAACTTAATGTACCAACAATTATTGAACAGAGACAGTGTATCTTATGAATATTATCCTTCTTAACCTTTTTATCCATCATGACAGATTGTTCTATAATAGTTTGGTTTGTTTTCTTGGTTTGATGGCATATCAGCTATCTTGGGTTAGTTAATGTTGTTGTAAAGTAAGTAAAATTGGCGACCGTAGTCAAAGGCGACCAGAAGGCTCCCTTTTCTATAGCTACAACACCGAGATGTTGGGGAGGGCGCTACTCCTTTCCCTGGACTGCTCCACTTTACCCTAGATGCGTACCTTATAATTCTGAGTGTTAAGCAAGGACGTATCAAGTACCATTTTTATGTCTTTGATATGACTCGACCTGGGATTGAATCTCCAGGACCATTGGCGAACACTCTACCCACTGGGCCAATGTTGTAGAAGAACAGTAGTGGTACTATTTAACCTATAGCTGGGAGGATAAGGGTGTTCCTACCTTTCCTTAGGGTATTAGTTCGATAGTGAACGTAATAACTCAACGAGAGTTCGAATTCGCTTATTACGATGTCACAGCCCAGCACGTTAGCTACGGGGACTCCCCTGTACTATATTACTTGTTGCATTGGCGTATACATCTCAGATACCTTATGTACCAACTATTATGGAACAGAGACGTGTGCAGTGATTCCCTTGTTTATTTTTTTATTCATTTGGTAATTTCTAAATATTCTTATATTTATGCGTCAAATTCTTCTCATTCATTTACCATTTCTAAGTGTAATATCATCGTAACTCTTAACTGAGTCGTGGTTAATTTAACTATAGATAAAGGGGAATCGAGTGATAAGCAAATAGATAAATAAAGTAAAGTATACCTGTGCTTGGAACAATTGCTGCACAAGGCTTTTCATAGGGGTTTTCTGGCTCCCCTACGTCCCAGTTGGTGAAGTCGATAATAGTTCCATCCAACCATCTGGAAAAGAAACATCAAACAATTACGTATTTCAAGATCGTCGGAAGAATCCAATTGACATGTAAGATTGCAATAACTTGCCAGTGAATTCACAGTTATTTTGATATTAACAAAAAAAAAAACAAAAAAAAACAATGTCAACTTGATCAACTCCGACTCTCACCCTCAGAGCGAACACTCTGCTCTCAAAGTCGATTGACCCCCAGATGGTTAAATAACGAACCCATGTATTCTCCCGGTCAGCTATGACTATATGTGTCTTTACGAACCCCATCGTACAACCAAGATGTGACACAGGTTTGCAGGTTCAGAGTTTTCTTTCTCCTAGACCGGTTGCCATACAAACGTTAAAGAACACAGTCTGCCCTACTATTTAGCTATAGTTGTAGGTAGAATAGTTGGATGCATACATTTCCCAAAAGTATTAGCGTTATGTGAATAGCAAATAGCCTTGTCCAGGATTTGAACTCGAGTCACCGTTTCCATTTCCTATGAAAATAACTTTTACACCACGAAAGCTTCCATGAGCGTTATCGGTAAATAGAGTAGAGTAGATTGGGCAACCAATCTAGGAAAAGGAAAACTCTAAAATTAAACAGACTATGCTCAGCTGAAAAATTGATGCTGTGTCACATTCTGGTCAAGAGGTTGGGTAAATATATGTACTTCAACTCGTTCCAACGTGGTAATATTTGTTTCTATCCGGCCGTAAGTTCTGCTACAAAAATAACTATCTCTAAGTTTATCGCAACCACTTCGATGCTTTGAAAAACATAGAATTATTCATAAAAATGTCGTTAGAGGTGATTTGGAGAATGGAAACCTTGCTTGAATAAGTACATTAAATGTTTAGTGCACTATTTTGGAGAAAATTAACGTTTCAATCATTGTTTATTTCTGTCTTGGTAAATAAAGCTTCAGTTCCGATATTTTTCTAGCACAGCTCGTATTTTGAAGAAAATTAACGTTTCATTCATGGTTCATCTCTGTCTTGGTAAATATAGCTTCAGTATCGATACTTTTTGGACACACCTTGTAGACTGGCATACGAGTAGACACAAAAAATAGCCACATTTAAAGTTTATTTCTAGTTTCCAGAAAGCAAATACAAAATAAAACAAAGGGTTCTTTGGATAGTCAGATTTCAATAAGCTGTTAAAAATCACGAGAGGGTCTATAGGTCAGCTATGCCGGAATAAAATTCGCTATTGTCACATGTACCTTGTTGAGTCGGGATTTGAGCTTCCAACACTCGAACAGACGTTTATTCATTCTTTAAACTCTCTAACCAGACATTCTCTCGAAACCAAGACAGCTATTTACTTTGTCTATTAATAATAAAAAGAAAAAGACCGACTTATTTTCTTTGGTTTGGTTTGGTTTCTTTGTTTAATGGCATATCAACCTTTGTAGGTTATTTAATGTGAAAACCATTCTCCTAGAAGAACAGTAGTGGTACTATTTAACCCATAGCTGGGAGGATAAGGGGGTTCGTACCTTTCCCTAGGGTATTTGCCCGAAAGTGAACATGGTTTGGTTTCTTTGTTTAATGGCATATCAACCTTTGTAGGTTATTTAATGCCAAAGCCATTCTCCTAGAAGAACAGTAGTGGTACTATTTAACCCATAGCTGGGAGGATAAGGGGGTTCATACCTTTCACAAGGGTATTTGCCCGAAAGTGAACGTAATAGCGCGACTGGAGTTCGAACTCGCTTACGACGATTCCGTAGTCCATCGCTCTAATCATTACACCACTTTTTTTTGTAGATCTCAATATAAAGTGTAAATCATCTACCCAAGTACACGTAGATCGCATACCAAAGAAGCACTGGTATTCTCATATTCGATTCAGAATTGATGAAAACGAATCAATTATGATAGGGCTACATACGTGTTATTTGGTTTGGAGAAATGGGAATGAATGCCAATCCACATGTAGGTGTGAAACTGTAAGAATAAAAGAATCAGTTTTAGAATACAAAGATTATTGAGAAAAATTAAAAGGCAAAATAACATTTTATCAACAACAAAAAAAAAAAAAAAAAGAAAATTATCACACTTAAAAAAAGAGGTTATATTTTCTTATTCGTTCAGCTGATTAAAATACAGTTTTTCAGCCATAAAATAATGTAAAAAAAAGCGTATGAAACTAGAGTGTATTGACCGAAAGTATTGGGATAAAAAGCAACAATAATAAGATGGAAGAAAACTAGTAGTAAAATAATAGTAATAATGAAGAGTGTTTTGACCGAAAGTGTTGGGATAAAAAGCAACAATAATAAGATGGAAGAAAACTAGTAATAAAATAATAGTAATAATGAAGAGTGTTTTGACCGAAAGTATTGGGATAAAAAGCAACAATAATAAGATGGAAGAAAACTAGTAATAAAATAATAGTAATAATGAAGAGTGTTTTGACCGAAAGTGTTGGGATAAAAAGCAACAATAATAAGATGGAAGAAAACTAGTAATAAAATAATAGTAATAATGAAGAGTGTTTTGACCGAAAGTGTTGGGATAAAAAGCAACAATAATAAGATGGAAGAAAACTAATAATAAAATAATAGTAATAATGAAGAGTGTTTTCACCGAAAGTGTTGGGATAAAAAGCAACAATAATAAGATGGAAGAAAACTAGTAATAAAATAATAGTAATAATGAAGAGTGTTTTGACCGAAAGTGTTGGGATAAAAAGCAACAATAATAAGATGGAAGAAAACTAGTAATAAAATAATAGTAATAATGAAGAGTGTTTTGACCGAAAGTGTTGGGATAAAAAGCAACAATAATAAGATGGAAGAAAACTAGTAATAAAATAATAGTAATAATGAAGAGTGTTTTGACCGAAAGTGTTGGGATAAAAAGCAACAATAATAAGATGGAAGAAAACTAGTAATAAAATAATAGTAATAATGAAGAGTGTTTTGACCGAAAGTGTTGGGATAAAAAGCAACAATAATAAGATGGAAGAAAACTAACAATAAAATAATAGTAATAATGAAGAGTGTTTTCACCGAAAGTGTTGGGATAAAAAGCAACAATAATAAGATGGAAGAAAACTAACAATAAAATAATAGTAATAATGAAGAGTGTTTTGACCGAAAGTGTTGGGATAAAAAGCAACAATAATAAGATGGAAGAAAACTAGTAATAAAATAATAGTAATAATGAAGAGTGTTTTGACCGAAAGTGTTGGGATAAAAAGCAACAATAATAAGATGGAAGAAAACTAGTAATAAAATAATAGTAATAATGAAGAGTGTTTTGACCGAAAGTGTTGGGATAAAAAGCAACAAGAATAAGACGGAAGAAAACTAACAATAAAATAATAGTAATAATGAAGAGTGTTTTGACCGAAAGTGTTGGGATAAAAAGCAACAATAATAAGATGGAAGAAAACTAACAATAAAATAATAGTAATAATGAAGAGTGTTTTCACCGAAAGTATTGGGATAAAAAGCAACAATAATAAGATGGAAGAAAACTAGTAATAAAATAATAGTAATAATGAAGAGTGTTTTGACCGAAAGTGTTGGGATAAAAAGCAACAATAATAAGATGGAAGAAAACTAGTAATAAAATAATAGTAATAATGAACAGTGTTTTCACCGAAAGTGTTGGGATAAAAAGCAACAATAATAAGATGGAAGAAAACTAACAATAAAATAATAGTAATAATGAAGAGTGTTTTGACCGAAAGTATTGGGATAAAAAGCAACAATAATAAGATGGAAGAAAACTAACAATAAAATAATAGTAATAATGAAGAGTGTTTTGACCGAAAGTATTGGGATAAAAAGCAACAATAATAAGATGGAAGAAAACTAGTAATAAAATAATAGTAATAATGAAGAGTGTTTTCACCGAAAGTGTTGGGATAAAAAGCAACAATAATAAGATGGAAGAAAACTAACAATAAAATAATAGTAATAATGAAGAGTGTTTTCACCGAAAGTGTTGGGATAAAAAGCAACAATAATAAGATGGAAGAAAACTAACAATAAAATAATAGTAATAATGAAGAGTGTTTTGACCGAAAGTGTTGGGATAAAAAGCAACAATAATAAGATGGAAGAAAACTAGTAATAAAATAATAGTAATAATGAAGAGTGTTTTGACCGAAAGTATTGGGATAAAAAGCAACAATAATAAGATGGAAGAAAACTAGTAATAAAATAATAGTAATAATGAAGAGTGTTTTCACCGAAAGTGTTGGGATAAAAAGCAACAATAATAAGATGGAAGAAAACTAACAATAAAATAATAGTAATAATGAAGAGTGTTTTCACCGAAAGTGCTGGGATAAAAAGCAACAATAATAAGATGGAAGAAAATTAACAATAAAATAATAGTAATAATGAAGAGTGTTTTGACCGAAAGTGTTGGGATAAAAAGCAACAATAATAAGATGGAAGAAAACTAGTAATAAAATAATAGTAATAATGAAGAGTGTTTTGACCGAAAGTATTGGGATAAAAAGCAACAATAATAAGATGGAAGAAAACTAGTAATAAAATGATAGTAATAATGAAGAGTGTTTTGACCGAAAGTATTGGGATAAAAAGCAACAATAATAAGATGGAAGAAAACTAGTAATAAAATAATAGTAATAATGAAGAGTGTTTTGACCGAAAGTATTGGGATAAAAAGCAACAATAATAAGATGGAAGAAAACTAGTAATAAAATAATAGTAATAATGAAGAGTGTTTTGACCGAAAGTGTTGGGATAAAAAGCAACAATAATAAGATGGAAGAAAACTAACAATAAAATAATAGTAATATTGAAGAGTGTTTTGACCGAAAGTGTTGGGATAAAAAGCAACAATAATAAGATGGAAGAAAACTAGTAATAAAATAATAGTAATAATGAAGAGTGTTTTGACCGAAAGTGTTGGGATAAAAAGCAACAATAATAAGATGGAAGAAAACTAGTAATAAAATAATAGTAATAATGAAGAGTGTTTTGACCGAAAGTGTTGGGATAAAAAGCAACAATAATAAGATGGAAGAAAACTAGTAATAAAATAATAGTAATAATGAAGAGTGTTTTGACCGAAAGTGTTGGGATAAAAAGCAACAATAATAAGATGGAAGAAAACTAGTAATAAAATAATAGTAATAATGAAGAGTGTTTTGACCGAAAGTATTGGGATAAAAAGCAACAATAATAAGATGGAAGAAAACTAGTAATAAATAATAGTAATAATGAAGAGTGTTTTGACCGAAAGTATTGGGATAAAAAGCAACAATAATAAGATGGAAGAAAACTAGTAATAAAATAATAGTAATAATGAAGAGTGTTTTGACCGAAAGTATTGGGATAAAAAGCAACAATAATAAGATGGAAGAAAACTAGTAATAAATAATAGTAATAATGAAGAGTGTTTTGACCGAAAGTATTGGGATAAAAAGCAACAATAATAAGATGGAAGAAAACTAGTAATAAAATAATAGTAATAATGAAGAGTGTTTTGACCGAAAGTATTGGGATAAAAAGCAACAATAATAAGATGGAAGAAAACTAGTAATAAAATAATAGTAATAATGAAGAGTGTTTTGACCGAAAGTGTTGGGATAAAAAGCAACAATAATAAGATGGAAGAAAACTAGTAATAAAATAATAGTAATAATGAAGAGTGTTTTGACCGAAAGTGTTGGGATAAAAAGCAACAATAATAAGATGGAAGAAAACTAGTAATAAAATAATAGTAATAATGAAGAGTGTTTTGACCGAAAGTATTGGGATAAAAAGCAACAATAATAAGATGGAAGAAAACTAGTAATAAAATAATAGTAATAATGAAGAGTGTTTTGACCGAAAGTATTGGGATAAAAAGCAACAATAATAAGATGGAAGAAAACTAGTAATAAAATAATAGTAATAATGAAGAGTGTTTTGACCGAAAGTATTGGGATAAAAAGCAACAATAATAAGATGGAAGAAAACTAGTAATAAAATAATAGTAATAATGAAGAGTGTTTTGACCGAAAGTGTTGGGATAAAAAGCAACAATAATAAGATGGAAGAAAACTAGTAATAAAATAATAGTAATAATGAAGAGTGTTTTGACCGAAAGTGTTGGGATAAAAAGCAACAATAATAAGATGGAAGAAAACTAGTAATAAAATAATAGTAATAATGAAGAGTGTTTTGACCGAAAGTGTTGGGATAAAAAGCAACAATAATAAGATGGAAGAAAACTAGTAATAAAATAATAGTAATAATGAAGAGTGTTTTGACCGAAAGTATTGGGATAAAAAGCAACAATAATAAGATGGAAGAAAACTAGTAATAAAATGATAGTAATAATGAAGAGTGTTTTGACCGAAAGTATTGGGATAAAAAGCAACAATAATAAGATGGAAGAAAACTAGTAATAAAATAATAGTAATAATGAAGAGTGTTTTGACCGAAAGTATTGGGATAAAAAGCAACAATAATAAGATGGAAGAAAACTAGTAATAAAATAATAGTAATAATGAAGAGTGTTTTGACCGAAAGTATTGGGATAAAAAGCAACAATAATAAGATGGAAGAAAACTAGTAATAAAATAATAGTAATAATGAAGAGTGTTTTGACCGAAAGTGTTGGGATAAAAAGCAACAATAATAAGATGGAAGAAAACTAGTAATAAAATAATAGTAATAATGAAGAGTGTTTTGACCGAAAGTGTTGGGATAAAAAGCAACAATAATAAGATGGAAGAAAACTAGTAATAAAATAATAGTAATAATGAAGAGTGTTTTGACCGAAAGTGTTGGGATAAAAAGCAACAATAATAAGATGGAAGAAAACTAGTAATAAAATAATAGTAATAATGAAGAGTGTTTTGACCGAAAGTATTGGGATAAAAAGCAACAATAATAAGATGGAAGAAAACTAGTAATAAAATAATAGTAATAATGAAGAGTGTTTTGACCGAAAGTATTGGGATAAAAAGCAACAATAATAAGATGGAAGAAAACTAGTAATAAAATAATAGTAATAATGAAGAGTGTTTTGACCGAAAGTATTGGGATAAAAAGCAACAATAATAAGATGGAAGAAAACTAGTAATAAAATAATAGTAATAATGAAGAGTGTTTTGACCGAAAGTATTGGGATAAAAAGCAACAATAATAAGATGGAAGAAAACTAGTAATAAAATAATAGTAATAATGAAGAGTGTTTTGACCGAAAGTATTGGGATAAAAAGCAACAATAATAAGATGGAAGAAAACTAGTAATAAAATAATAGTAATAATGAAGAGTGTTTTGACCGAAAGTGTTGGGATAAAAAGCAACAATAATAAGATGGAAGAAAACTAGTAATAAAATAATAGTAATAATGAAGAGTGTTTTGACCGAAAGTGTTGGGATAAAAAGCAACAATAATAAGATGGAAGAAAACTAGTAATAAAATAATAGTAATAATGAAGAGTGTTTTGACCGAAAGTATTGGGATAAAAAGCAACAATAATAAGATGGAAGAAAACTAGTAATAAATAATAGTAATAATGAAGAGTGTTTTGACCGAAAGTATTGGGATAAAAAGCAACAATAATAAGATGGAAGAAAACTAGTAATAAAATAATAGTAATAATGAAGAGTGTTTTGACCGAAAGTATTGGGATAAAAAGCAACAATAATAAGATGGAAGAAAACTAGTAATAAAATAATAGTAATAATGAAGAGTGTTTTGACCGAAAGTGTTGGGATAAAAAGCAACAATAATAAGATGGAAGAAAACTAGTAATAAAATAATAGTAATAATGAAGAGTGTTTTGACCGAAAGTGTTGGGATAAAAAGCAACAATAATATAAAATGGAGCAAAGCTATCATTACTAAAATTACTATTATTACTATTAAATTACAATTATATAAAATTACAATTATTACTCTTGCTACTGATGATGATGATGATGATGATGATGATGATGATGTAAACAAAAAATTAAATTTACGTGAAACATATATTGAAGCGTAACAAAATCTATTAAAACAGAAAAAAGGACTAAACCATTAAAAAAAAAAAAACATTTTTGGTAAATTCTAGAAATTACCGTCTTAGCTTTCTTAAAGACCGTTTTAAAATGAAAAGTCAAATACCCCTTTTTTTTAAGTAAAGATTAAAACTTGTTATAAAAGGCATAATGAAAATACAGCTTAAGGCCAAATCACCCGAAAAACACCGGTCCACGTCAGGTCACTGGAAGTTAAGCAGCAAAAAGCTTCTTCTGTACTTATATGGGTGACTTCTTAATAACAGCAATATGAAACCTGTGAGCTAGGGTGAACAAAGTCTAAATAAAAAAAAAAATGTTGTGAATACTTACCGTATTAAGGACATATGTGTTCTCTTCTAAACTGTGTATACTAGCCAGCTGGCTGCCGAATATTTTACAAATTGTTTTACTATGATGCCAGGTAAGCTTTTTTAAATCAAGCGGACTTAAGTAACAAGTACCATTGTAGTGTGACCATATATCAAGACCAGGGAGGTTACAGAATGCACGCTCTGGTAAAAAAGGGGGAAAAAAAGAAAACAACAAAAATTAATTAAGCTCACTTAAAACCCAACTTTGGCGGCTATCAAGTTCTCAGTAAAATCACATCATATTTACAGAATTTATATTACTCTTAGTTATAAACAAGAAGTATTTTGTAATTAGCATTTAATAATCAATTTGAGAAATTATAATGATCTGAGTGAGCGTGAAAGAAGACCTTATAATTATGAAGTTGTCAGTTTGATTGAAAATGTCTTTCTTCTTAATGTAGTGCAACCTTAGTTTGGCATTCCAGGGATTACTTAAATGCGCGGAACGGTTATTGCCTCAGGACATGGACACGGTGGCTCAAGATTAAATTCTGGACGAAGCCGCTTGCGTTTCCTTTTCACGCTAATTGGCTTAGGAAAGGCACAAGTCTTTCTTTTATTTCTCCGGCTTTGGGTAAATGGTTGGGCAAATTGGGCTCTTTAACCTTAGTATAGCAACTGGCCCAGGAGAAAGAAAACTGAATTCAAGCTATTGGTAGACCTGGAGAGAGAGATGCTACATCAGTAGCGCCTCCACGACTAAACCAGTTAGTGGGACCAGTGATCAGTGAATTTTCAATATTACTCGCTAAACTATGTCCCCGTTTTTAAAATACTGTTTTATAGTAAGGAAAATGGGATCAATTGTAGATTCGTTTAAGGATTGATTTCTGATGTCCTTTGGGTCGATATCGAGTCAAATCCCATCTATAAAATTTTACTTATTATTAGTTGCAAATGAAATATATAAAGAAGTCAATGAATAAATAAATAAATATCGGAGAGTCCACATTAATTAAAATCCTATAGTTATTTATTTTTGAGAAATTATACCGACTAGCCAAACTTAGCCATATTACATACGGGTTGTAAAAAGTTCATCGTTAGAGAATGGAAAGTAGCTTTCATTTTAAGTTGAGGATAATTATTCGTAAGCAATACTCACCCATATTACATATGGGTTGTAAGATCGTCATTATTAAAGATAGAGAATGGAAAATCGCTTTCATTGAAGTTTAGGATGATTATTCTTATTTAAAGGACGTTTTATTAATTTTGATGTTTATTCATTTTTTATTTTCTACTGGTTGTTTGGTTTGGCTATATTGTATGGCATACCAACCCTTGTAAACTATTTAATACCAAATCCTGTTCATATATATATATACATATATATATATATATATATATATATACCATATCATTTAAGTCAGCGAATAGACTTAAAAAGGAATAATCCAAACAGAGAGCTAATTAATATATATCGAAAAATATGATAGAGTTTTTCATAAAGAGCACGTATAATCCATTATAAATTCACTTTACCAGCCATTTAAAATAACTGGATCATCAGATGGAAATTCGAACACAAATGGATTTTTTTAAACCTTTAACATCGGAGAATATATTCAATCGTAAGTAAGATATTTAAGGAATTACAATTTAAACACACACACACACACACACACACACACACACACACACACACACACACACACACACACATATATATATATATATATATATCATATTTAAAAACTTTTCCAACAGATTATGGATAAATATACAAGGCCGTTACTTCCGGTTATACGTCGGTATTATTCATTTTATTCCTTATCAATAAACAGATTTCCAGCTTAAAAGTTTTTTAAAAAATTCTTTTACAATTTTAATTTTCAAATTCATTTTAAAATTTAGAATTTTTCTATTTCTACTATATTCTAAGAATCTAATAGTATTACCTTAATTCTCGTTGTATTTTGATTTAAATTTAATCACAAAGTTTGTTTATTTAAAATTACCGATATTTAGGTTTATTTAAATTTTTTAAAGTTACCAGATGATATTGAATTTTTTATCCATGATTTTAATCAGTTAATAATACAACCATTAGTCAAATAATATTTATTTAGGATAATAATATAGTTATTTAATTGAATCTCTTATCATCATCATCATGTCGTACCGCTAGCACGGATATCCTTGAGCCTCTCTCGCCACTTCACCCTATCGTTCATTTCCTCCGGCAGGTCTTCAGGGCTACATCCCGTATCCTCACTTAGCTGCTGTATGTATGTTCGCGCTGGTCGCAGTGCTTTTGCTCGGCCATATGTGGGGGTCCATTGGAGTACATCACTTATGAGCTCGTCCCTGCTTCTCCAGCAGTGTCTTGCATGTCTGATTCATCTAACTGGGATAGTTTTCGTGATGGGAGGCAGGTGGCCGTATAGTTGGTGCCTTGTAGGGTGTTGCCGCCAGGACTTGTTCAATATTGCTCACAACATTCTTGTGTAATTGCTGTCCAGCCTCTTCTCCAGCCGTTTAGTTAGCGTCCAAGTAGTGCATCCATACAGCAGTATCGATACGACCGCCGTCTGGAAGAAACTGTGTTTCAATTTATCGGTCAGGTCAGATCTCCATATGATCGATAGCCTACCGATAGCTGTCCATGCCTTCGTTAGCCGAGTGTCGATGTCTTTTTCGCTTGATAAGACACTGCTACCTAGGTAGGTGAAATTATCTAACAGTTTCAGAGAGGTTCCGCCTAGTGTGGAAATGTTGCCTGTTTGATTATAGCACATATATTCAGTTTTGTGTGCATTAAGAAAAAAAATCTCTTATATAAGCGAGGTGAATCTTTAATAGTTATCTCCCTTTTTGTGTTGGTATAAATATTTCATTCTTTAAATTTTCGTTCTACACGATTTAATTCATTAAGTGGGACAAATGATTAAATTTTAAAATTTTAAACAAAAATTCTCAATGTTGTATAATATTTATGCGTAATTATTAGATAAGATATATTTATATAGAAATTTAAATTTCGTATTGTTAATTTAATAATTATAAATTGGTCCTTACATACAAAATTGTCGGTATTATAACCATTATGATCGAGGGTGAGTTCCCATGGCGTAGTGGCTGATGTGCTGAACTGTGACATCGTAGTAAGAGAGTTCGAACTCCAGTCGCGCTATAACGTTCACTTTCGGATTAATACCCTTGAGAACTCCTTTATTCTTCCTCAGCTATAGGTTACATGGTACAACTATCTTCTACGAGGATGGCTTTGGCATTAAATAACCCAAGAAGGTTGATATGTCATTAAACAAAGAAACCGAACCAAACGGAAAGAAATGGATCTTTAAGGCTTTTAGGGTCGGTCAATCGATGAGACGAACTAAATTGCCTCTTCATAGTGGCTTGACACCTGAGGGTCTAATTGAATGTAAGGAATGAGAGATGATTACCAAGAGAGTGGGCTAGCGTTGTTAGCGAGCAAGACGGTTAGACATGAAGGTTGAGAGACAAATATCATCTAAAACCCAGTCTAGATCACAATTTCAGAAAATAGGGTTGAAATTGAATAAAAAATGAGGGAGCCTTAGCTACACGAATCACACACAATTATCAATTTGCAAATTGGATTGGAAATTGCTTTATTCTATAGATTAGTGAATTTTAACATCATTGTGCAAACAGAAGGTGTTATTTTGGGCATTTCACGATAATATTCATTCAAAAATCATAATAGTTTGTTAGGTTGGTTGTTTTGTTTTCCAGCATATCAACCCTTTTTGGGTTATTTAACGCCGAATTAAGTCATTTTAATAAAAGTTCTAACAATTCAGTTTAGTATTAGTATAGTTTTTGTTTACAGACAGTTAAATGTCAAAACAGTTCTATTTCAAAGAATTCAGTTTTGCATAAATACACAGTCTAGTTTTATTTGACCCATTGACAGAACTCTATCAGTTGCTACCACTCCGAGCCAGAGTGGACCTTGGAGCGATGGCAATGAAGGGGTACTCCGCATTTCCCAAAGCCCCAGCTTTACTTGAACCTCAGCATCAGATTGTTTAGTGTCATATAGAGGACACTCGTTGGGGCGGGGTCTTACCCCTCGGCAGAGAAATAGTTGACGTATTCCCCAGCCCCAGCTCCAGCCGACTGGGCAAGTTATATAACATAGGTAAAAATATTAATTACGTGTTTAGGTTTGATGAAGACAGATGTATTAAAAAAGCAATGAAAACTTTTTTTTTTTTTTTTTGCAAACGATAATTTATAACTTACTTGGCCGTGGAAGATTCCCTTCTGGAATATCTGAGAAGTAGAAAAAAGAAAAAAAAAAAAGAATTCCGATTTGTAGCAACTTGAATCGATTATATATTTTTTAAAAATCAAAGAGAAGAAGAATTTGAATATACACATTGAATTTATTCAACTTTAACAAAACAACAAAAGTTTACAATAAGCGATCTCTCTAAATCATGATGCAAAAAAAAATCTACTCATTGTATCGTCGATAAATAAATACATCTACAAATTTTTAGAATAAAAAGTGAATTTTCAAAGAAACTAAGCTTTTATTATTTTCAGTGGAACATCATACAATCAAAACGGGTGTTATTATGAAGGATTTAAGAAGGTGCCCGTGGTGTAATGGTTATCGTCGTAGGAAATGGACACGACGACACGAGTTCAAAACCTGGACGAGACTGATTGCATTTCACATAGCACTAATACCCTTGGGAAAGGTATGAATCCAATTATTCTCCCTCCAGCTATGGGTAAAATAGTAGGGCGGACTAGGTTCTTCAGCCTTGGTGAGGCAACTAGGAGAAGGAAAACTCTGAATTAAAACCTGTTAAACTCCGCTTAAAAATTGACCTTGTGTCATATCCTGCCCGAGCGGAGGGGTTGGTAAATATGAAGGATTTCATACCAAACTCTTCAGCATTGAAAGATAAAGGTCCTCATCGTAGGAAATCGAATCGGCGACCCGGGTTCAAATCTTGAACGTGGTAGCTTGTGTTTCACTTCGCACTATTGTCATTGGGAAAGGCATGAATCCATTTAATCTCTTGCAGATAATGGTAAATAGCAGAGCAGACTGGGTTCTTTAGCCTTGGTGAGGCAACCAGTCTAGGAAAAGGAAAACTCTGAATTTAGATCTGCTGTATTCCACTTAAAGACTGACCTTGAGTCACATTTTGTTTGTGGCGAAGGGTTGGGTAAATGCATGCATTAAAAGTTAGAATTATTGGGAGTTATATATATCTTGATTATCTCGGACAGTTGAGTTGTTGATGACTAAGTTTTAAATCTTTTTTTCTAGGACGACAATAATCTTCGTCTTATCTCAAAACTAATCTCAAAATGGCCGCACCCAGTGAAACAGATAAAAAAGGGCGTTATATTATAGATAATTAATATCCCTCCCCTCACAAAAAAAAAAAAAAAAAAAATGGACTCCATATTACTTACGTTGTTTAAATTTGCATATCCAATCAGCAAATAGTTCGCATTTGCGGAGAACCAATGTATTTGTGACGTATTGCATTATAGCGCAGGGATTTGTTTCTGAAAGAGGTAATTCGCCGTAGATTCGTGGGTAGTAGTCGACACTACTTCTGTCACTCCAGCCAACAACACCTGGTTTGAATTGGACAAAATGAGACACGACTTGAAATAAAACAGTTTTATAGTTATTCTATTTATGATACGAAATTTTGGTTCAATGTGAACTCCAAAAGACTGGAAGATTTGAGCCTTACTCCAACATTTTCTTTAAAAACTATAATTTGCTTTTCTTTCAATGTATTTTACCAGTAAATTTCCATGGTTAAATCCTGTATCAGTAAGAATGTAGAAGCTTAGCTACTTTTAATAAGTCGTAGATTTTATGTATTGTATGAATTTTGAGATCAATATTTTGTAAAACTGATAATGATATTGAAATATAAAACATGTATAAAACATACCATTTCGCGAAATGCGTGCTCCTGTCCAATAGGCATATTTCGGATTAAGCCTATAATAAGAATAACAACCCAATAGAAAATTAACCAAAACACATCAATAGTAATATTAATAAATTGAAAAAACTATGGAACATGAAGGTGACAATTATACTAATCGTGATTGGTGCTTTCGCTTCAGTTACTAAAAGATTATTAAAGGGACTTGACGACTAGGAAGTTGGAGGACGAGTGGAGACGATCCAAACTACTGCATCATTGAGAACGGTCGGAATACTGAGAAGAGTCCTGGAGACTTGAGGAGATTTACTGTCACTCAAACTCCAGTGAAAAACTATCAGCTAAAACTGGTGTGAAAAACTCTCGAGGAGTAAATAATAATAATAATAATAATATCTTGATCTTGCTAGGGAATTGAAAAAACTGTGGAACATGAAAGTGACGTTTTTACCAATTATGATTGGTACTCTTGGTACAGTAACCAAAGGATTACCAAAGGGACTGGAGGACTTAGAAATAAGAGGATGAGTGGAGACAATCCAAACAACATTATTGAGATCGACCAGAATACTGAGATGAGTCCTGGAGACTTGAGGAAACTTGCTGTCACTCAAAGTTTTGGGAAAGACCATCAGCTAACGTTGATGTAAAAAACTCCCAAGGAGTGAATAATAATAATAATAATAATAATAATAATAATAATAATAACTGGTACAGGGACAGGTGGACTTGGAAATGAGCGGGCGAATGGAGACTATCCAAACGAAAAAATCATTAAAATCGGCCAGAATACAAAGAAAAGTCCTGGAGACTTGAGAAGACTTGCTGTCACCCAGACTCCAGTAAAAAACCATTAGCTTACACTGGTGTGAAAAATTCTCAAAAGAGTAAAATAATAATAATAATAATAATACGCAACAAAACAGTAAATGTAGGCTATGCGGTAACAGAGACGAAACGATCAATCACATAATAAGCGAATGCAGCAAATTAGCACATAAGGAGTACAAGGCGAGACACGACTGGGTTCAGCAAGGTGATCCACAAGGAAATGTGCAGGAAATTTCAATTCGACCATACAAACAAATGGTATATGCATAACCCAGCACCTGTCCTAGAAAATGACTCCCATAAACTCCTCTGGGACTTTAACATACAAACGGATCACCGAATCCCGGCCAGAAGACCAGACCTCATCATAATCAAAAAAAAAAAAAAAAAAAAAAAAAAAAGAGAGAGAATCTGCAAAATTGTCGACTTTGCTGTCCCGGCAGACCACAGAATAAATCTGAAGAAAAGTGAATAGAAGGATAAGTACCTCGACCTTGCTAGAGAATTAAAAAACATGTGGAACATGAAAGTAATGATTGTGCCAATTGTGATTGGTGCGTTAGGCACAGTAACTAAAGGATTATTAAAGGGCCTGGAGGACTTGGAAGTTGGCGGACGGGTAGAGACTATCCAAACGACAGCATTGCTGAGGACGGCCAGAATACTGAGACGAGTCCTGGAGACTTGAGGAGACTTGCTGTCACTCAAACTCCAGTAAAAAACCATCAGCTAACACTGATGTGAAAAACTTTAAAGGAGTAAATAATAATGATAATGATTATAATAATAATAATAATTGTTATATAAAGAAAGAACATATAAACAACGTACATACTAAGTATCATTTAACATCAGAATTTGTGCAAACTGAAAGCGTATATTCACCACCTTCCCTTAACCGAGGTCTCGGTTAATGACCTGGTTATAGATTTTATATGAGAGAAAGCAAAAAATAATTATAATAATAATTTGGGCGAGAGGTTAAAGATTGACCATTCTACCAAATGGCATATGCACAAACCTGAATCCGTCCTTGAGTTTTTTGGTTGGGTTTTATGGCATATCAATCATTATAGGTGTGGAGGTGCCCGTGGTGTAGTCGTTATCGTCGTAGGAAATGAACACGGCGACACGAGTTCAAATCCTGGACGAGACTGATTGCATTTCACATAGCACAAATACCCTTGGAAAGGTATGAATCCAATTATTCTCCCTTCAGCTATGGGTAAATAGTAGGACAGACTAGGTTCTTCAGCCTTGGTTAGGCAACTAGTCTAGGAGAAGGAAAACTCTGAATTGAAACCTGTTAAACTCCGCTTAAAAATTGACCTTGTGTCATATCCTGCCCGAGAGGAGGGGTTGGTAAATAGTATCAATCATTATAGGTTATTTAATGCCAAATCTTGTTTACAAATCAGAAATATATTTAATATACATGTATAAACACATTTTATAGATAACATTCTTAAACGAACCTGAACTCTTTTTTGCTCACAGTTAAATGGTTTCAAGTCTTGCTATATAACTGTCACAATTTAACATCAGTCATTTGTTTGCACACAGTTTGTTCTATTTGACCCATAGATAGAACTCTATCAGATGTTACCAATCTTGGTCAGAGCGGACTTGGGAACAATGGCAATGAAAGGGTACTCCAAATTCCCCTATTCTCCTAGGCTGGAGCCTTGCCATCAGAGGGTTTAATATCATATCCAGGACACTGGTTGGGGGAGATGTCTTAATATTCTTCAGTGACGCAGTCGGTGTATTCTACAGTTCCAGCCGACTTAGTTCTTAGAGAATAACACCGACTTAGTTCTTAGAGAATAACACGCATAAAATTCTCTGGAATTATGAGATGCAAACGGATCACCTAATCGCAGACAGAACACCAGACCAAAAGTTAATTAACAAGAAAATAACTTGTCGTCCAGTGGACATTGCAATTTCAACAGACCGTAGATCGTAGAGTCAAAATGAAATCAAACGATAAGACAGATGAATATCTGGATCTTGCCAAATAGCTGAAAAGGCTGTGGAACATGAAGATAACAGTGATACCAATACTAGTTGACGCTTTGAACGGTTCCCAAAGGCTTGGAAAGGAGATGTAGGAATTGGAAATCAGAGGAAGAATCGAAGCCTTACAAACAATGATAAGATCGGCTAGAATACTCAGGAGAGTCCTGGAGACCAGAGAAGACTTACTTTTACTCAGACTCTTGTGAAAGGCCACCAATTAAAACTGGTGCGAAAAACTCATAAAGAGTAAAATTATAATAAAAAGCGAATGCAGCAAACTAAAGAAAATGAGTTCAAGATTAGGAACGACTGAGTGGGAAAGGTTATCCACTGGGAATAGTGCAAGAAATTGAAATTTGACCTTATTACCAAATGGTATACGTACTAACTAGAATCTGTTCTAATGAATAAGGTGTATAAAATTATCAGGGATTTTGAGACATAAACATCACGTAATCCTGGCTAGAAGACCAGACCAAGTGCTAATTAAAAGCAAACAAACAAAAAAAAAAAAAAAAAAAAAGAGAAGGAAAAAGAAAACTTGCTGTCTTGAGAACTTTGCCTTTTGGATCAGAGATTGAAAATCAAAGAAAGCAAAAAGAGAGACAAGTACTTCGACCTTGCCAGAGTACTAAAAAAGCTATGGAATATGAAGGTGACGGTGATTCCAATTGTAGTTGGTGCACTTGGAACGGTCCCCAGAGATTTGGAAAGAGGCTAGAGGAATTAGAAATCAGGGGAAGAATCGAGACCATTAAGACTACAGCATTGTTAAGATCGACTAGAATACTTAGAAGAGTTCTGGAGACCTGGGAAGATTCTCTGACACTCAAACTCATGTGAAAGACCAGTAGCCAATGCTGGTATGAAAAAAACGTCAAGTGTAAAATGATAACAATAATGAACCATTGGACTAATACCCTTGGGAAAAGTAGAAACCTCCTTACTCCTCCTGCTAATGGTTGAATAATAGCTGTTCATCTACAAGGATGGCTTTGGCATTAAATAACCAACAAAGGTTGATATGCCAACAACAACAACAACAACAACAACAAAAAACTACACGAAACAAGATAATACGTTCAGCAATTACGAAAGTGTTGATTTACTAAGAAAGTATGTACCACAGATTTTTGGAAGAAAGGGAGTCCTGTGGCGAAACTGTTAACGAGCACGACTGCGACATCGTAGAAAACGAGTTCGAACCCTAGTCGCGCTATTACGTTTTCTTTTGGACTAATACCTTTGGGAAAAGTATGAAACCCCTTATCCCTCTAGCTATGGGTTAAATAGTATAATTTCAGTTGTAACATACTCATATGCATGCAGAAACATAGTCAACACAATAAAGACGAGCGGACACAGTTCTTTAGAAAAATATACCTCTCACTTTATTCGAAAGGGGTTACGAAAGGGTTACGAAAGGTTTATGTGTGAGAGGTGAGTTGGAGACTGAACAAAGACTGCAACATATTTACCCCCACTCTTCTGGCTATAGCAGCATTTCTTTCCCGTTCTCCTGGGCTGCTCAACTAGGGGTCTGGGGGCCCAGCCTCTGCTGGGTCTGGTTCTCGCTCCTTGAACTGGAACACAGACTTCAAACTCTGATCTCCAACTGATCTAAACTTCCTGTCGCACTGGGTTATATAACTATTCTACATTCACCTGCTTCTTGTGAGCGTCACATTTGCACTCAATTCAACCCGTCGACAGTCAAGGTTATCCCCTGATATCTTCGACCGGATGTACCTGTTATTTACACAGGTGCATTTCTCATTTGACAGCTTGGCCGGGGTCAATATGTTACACAGTTCTTCTACAAAGATGGCTTTGGCATTAAATAACCCACGAAAGTTAATATGCCATTAAAACAAAGAAACTAAATCAAACCAAGCCACATACTTCATTACGTTGCTCTGTAAAAATTGCATCTCTTCTTCTGAATGAAGGCTGACCAATTCCGCACCGGCATAAAGACAATTTTCCCTGGCTTTGGCCCAAGTCAATCCATATAAATATTTCGAAAATTCCTGAAAAAAAGAAAAAAAGAAAAAGATAATTCATTAATAAACAATCCAAAGGTTCTTTGAATACGCAGAAGTATTCTCTACCCCACCCCAACTAAAAAACAGAGTTCAAATACTTTACGAAGCTTTTTCACTTTGTGCTTTTGCCTTCGCAAAAGTGTTGTTAAGTCGTAATTTCGTATCGTCACAGCAAGAAGAAAATACAAGGTACCATTCAGAGTGGTGTAATGGTTAAAGCGATGAACTGCGGAATCGTAGTACGCGAGTTCGTACTCCAGTCGCGCTATTATGTTCACTTTCGGGCAAATACCCGTGGGAAAGGTATGAACCCCCTTATTCTCCCTCCAGCTATGGGTAAATAGTAGGACGGACTAGGTTCTTCAGCCTTGTTGAGGCAACTAGTCTAGGAGAAGGAAAACTCTGAATTCAAACCTGTTAAACTCCGCTTAAAAATTGACCTTGTGTCATATCCTGCCCGAGCGGAGGGGTTGGTAAATAGTACCATTCAGAGAAATATTTATCTACTGAATATACACTAATCTAAGAGGATAACGTAGAAGTAGTAATATACTAAGCGTTCTTATTTTGTTTAGATGAGGCACAAGGCCAAAGGAATGGAGCACCCAATGAGACTCGAATTCACTTGCGTAGGTTTGCTAGCCTAGTTTGCTAACCATTAAACCACCAGAGACGCCCGGAAGATAACGTAGAAAACGAGACCCATGGCTTATGCTACTCATATATACACTAGACAATTTACCTTAGGAGTTGTCCTCGTGGTGTAATGGTTAAAGCGATGGACTGCGGAATCGTAGTATGCGAGTTCGTACCCCAGTCACGCTATTACGTTCACTTTCGGGCAAATACCCTTGGAAAAGATATGAACCCCCTTAACCTCCCAGCTATTTGTTAATAGTACCACTACTGTTCTTCTGTGAGAATAGCTTTGGCTTTAAATAACCTACAAGGGTTGATATGCCATTAAAACAAAGAAACCAATTTACCTTATTATTATTATTATTACAATTCGTATTTTCTTTATTCATATCCAATTTATTATTATTATTAATAATATTATTAGGCATTTTCGGATCAAGATAAGTAAACTCTTCTACGAACTCGCTTTTCTTGAGGGCTTCAATATACATTTTACTACTTTCATGGAAAATTTTCTTATTTGACTTATTCTCATATTAACAGCTTTAGGAACTTGTTTAATTATAGAATTTGGGTGATTAGAATTTACATTAATATAGGATGGATATTGGTCTGTTTTAAAGAATGGTCTATAAGAGTTGTCAGAGAGGTTCCGTGTAACATCTAGAAAATTTGCCACTTTAATATTAGAAGAAATTTCGATTTTAAATCTTAAGAATTTAAAAGCTCCTATAATCTTTTTTGTATACTCGAACACTTAGGACCATCACAATTGGGGATGTATAATATTCCGTCATTATGGTATAAACCTAATTGAATGGGGTCAATTATTCTGCTAAGTGTATCCAATATATACAAACCCACGAGGTCTGCTATTTGAGTAGAATCGTATCCACCCATAGGAACATCGAAATTATCCAAGCCAGTTAGACTCATTATTGTTAAGTATAGTTTTCCTACACGCTAATATTTTTTGGGATTGTTCATCTGTTATTTCCACACATTTTTTTGCATAGTTAATACAATCAATTAGAACTTCTTTTGTTATAGATGGATAAAACTCAATTATGCCAAATTGAATAAATGTGGTCTTGCTTTTGTTTTTAATATTTCTAAACAATTTAGGTTTGGTTTGGTTTGTTGGGTTTTATGGCATATCAACCTTTGCAGGTTATTTAACGCCAAATCCATTTTTATGTAAATAATCTGTTCTATTTAAAACAATTCAGTTTAGCATAAGTACACAGTTTAATTGTCAAAAACATTTCCATTTAAAACTATTCAAGCAGTTATATGTAACAATTCGTTTAAGTGTAAATACAGTTTTAATGTCGAAAAACAGTTCTATTTGAAATAATTCAGTTAAGCATAAGCACGCAGTTTAAATGTAAGTACGGTTTAATTGTCAAAAACATTTCTATTTCAAGCTATTCAGTTTACTCAAACAGTTCAGTTTAGCATAAGTATGCTGTTAGTTCTATTTAACCCATAGATAGGGCCCTATCAGGTGCTACCACTCCGGGCCAGAGTGGACCTGAGAGTGATGGCAATGAAGGGGTACTCCGCATTCCCCAAAGCTCCAGCATTGCTGGAACCTCAGCATCAGATTGTTTAGTGTCCTATATCCAGGACACTCGGGCGGGGGCTAAACAATTTAATTGTATCATTTGAGTTCTTCCAAAGATTAATATTGGTAATTTTTTGTATCTTAATCATAATATTTTGAATTATATTTTTTGAGATTATCCCTAGTTCAGTTTTAGAGGGGTTAATTAATCTAGACTGTAATCTATTTTCAAAATTAGGTTTATGGTCCTTAAACAAGATGTACGCATCTTTCATTTAAAATTTCCCTCACCTATATATATATATATATATAGGTGAGGGAAATTTAATATATATATATATATATATATATATATATATATATATATATATATATATATATATATATGTGCGTGTGCGTGTGTGTGTGTGTGTGTGTGTGTGTGTGTGTGTTAGATTAGGTTTGGTTTTATGGCATATCAACCATTGTAGGTTATTTAACGCCAAATCCTGTTTATACATATATGTTAAACATACATGATTTATCAACACATTTTGTCGATAACATTCTTAAACAAGACTGGGCTTTTTTGTACACAATTTAATGGTTTCAAGTATTGCTGTATAGCACTCACAATTTAACATCAGTCATTTTATTGCACACAATTTGTACTATATGACCCATAGGTAGGACCCTATCAGGTGCAACGACTCCAGGTCAGCGTGGACCAGGAAGCAATGCTAATGAAGGGGTACTCCACATTCCCCAAATCTCTAATGTCATATCCGGGACACTCGTTGGGGTGGCCTCTTATTCCTGTTCAGAGAAGCAGTCGCTGTATTCTACAGCCCCAGTCGACTGGGAACGTTTGTATGTGCTGCCGACTGGGCAAGTTTGTGTGTGTGTGTGTGTGTGTGTGTGTGTGTGTGTGTGTGTGTGTGTGTGTGTGTGTGATATATTTCTATATAAATAGGTTTTGGCATCAAATAAACCACAAGGGTTGATACGCCGTAAAATACAATCATACCAAGTATCCTTTACGAGGTCTCAGTAAAAATTTAGTTGCGGTTTGATCAAATTTTATAAAAATTGAGAACTAAATTATTCATGCCTGTTCATCAACTTCTGTCTTCATCCGGACAGGAATGACGATCGACAGCTTTTGAGGCCTGTCCAGAAGCAAGTGTTAGCGAGCTCCTCCCTCCCTCTCGTGATGTTACAATTAGCATTTAAACTTACTTTATAGCAATAACCATTATAGTATTTCCATCCGTTTGGACATGGAATTGGTGGTGGGGTCGTTGTGGTTGGAGGTAAAGTTTCTGTAACAATGGGTTCAGTTGTTGTCAGTGGTGTTGTCGGGGGAATTTCTGACGATATTTCCGTGGTGTAGGATGGGAGTTTACCCAAAGGTCGGCTGCAAATGAAATATCCTTTTAGGTTGCAAGGAACAGCTTCCCACATTCCAGGATAATTTCCACCAAACGACAAACATGAACCATCACCCAGTTTTGCTAAAGTAAAAATCAAATCAAATCAAAAAAGATTATTCTTCAAATTAAGTTACGTAGAAAAAATATAAATTTATAATTTCTTTCGGAAAATTAAGGAAAAAAAATCAAATAAAAAGATAAAAGATCATTATTTAAATTAAATTATAGAAAATAAATATGAATTTATTAAAGAAAAGTTAAAAATTAAAGAAATAAAAATAGATGAATAAACAGATAAATAAATAAATGTTCATTACTTAAATTAGATCATATAGAAGAAATGTGAATTTATAGAAAAAATTTTAAAAACAATAAAAAATAAAAATAAAAGTTCCTTATTTAGATTAAATTATATTGAAGAAATGTGAATTTATGGAAAAATAAAAGAAAATTAAAGAAATGAAATAAATCATCATTTAAATTAAATTAAATTATATGGGAGGTTAAAATTTCATAAAAAAAGTTTAAAGCAATAAATTTGTTTTTTAAAGTCAATTATCTAAATTAAATTATACAGAAAAAATATAATCTATTATAAAAAAAAATTAAAACTTTGAACGTTAAATTTTAAAATATCTAAAAAAACGTTTATCATTCAAATTAAATCATATGGAAGAAATACAATTTATAAAAAGAAAAAAAAATGTAAAAAAAATAGAATATACGTAAAAAACAAAAAAATCATTATTTGCATTAAATCATATAGATGAAATATAAATTCATTAAAAAAGTTCATTATTTCAATTAAGTTATATACAAGAAATTTCCAGCAAATGCAAAAGAATTTCTTTTGATTCAAAGAGTTCATATTTGTTATTCTAATAAGAAAATTTCGGCCGATTTTTTTCCTTGTGAAAGAAAGAAGGAGAGTGTATCGAGAAAGAAAGGGGAAATAATCAAAAAGGAAGAAAAAAAGAAGATAGGGAGAATATTGAGAAAGAAAGAAGGGAAGAAAGAAAAGAGAGAGGATATTAAAAAGAAAGAAAGAAAGAAAGAAAGAAAGAAAGAAGAGATACGCTAAGAAAGAAAGAAAGAAGAGGAAATATGAAGATAAAAAGAAAGAAAAGAAGAAAGAAAAAGGAAAATTAGGAAAGAAAGAAAGAAAGAAAGAAAGGAGGAGGTATTAACAAAGAAAGAAATAAGAAATATCAAGAAAGAAAGAAAAATTTAGGAGGAACAATTAGCAAGAAAGAAAGAAAAAAGACAGAAAAAAGAGGAGATATTAAGAAAGAAAGAAAGAAAAAGAAAGAATGAGAATAAACAACTACATGAATAAACAAGAAAGATTAAGAAAAAGAAAGAAAGAAAGAAAGTGAGAAGCATTCGATGCTTCTTGACTAAAACTTCTTTTATTGGGTATCGAACCCTGCACATCGGAATCATTTAATGTGGGAGAGGCATTTTAAGAACTTGACATTGGCTAGTTTTGTTTTAATTATGACAGGGCGAGATAGGATTTCTTGAAAATTACCAAGTCTGCTTATCGTGGGCAGGTAATGTTCCTACGTTACGTAATACAGCAACAGGTCAAATACTATCACTGCTTTCCTTCTATAAGGGTGGCTTTGGCTTTAAATAACCCAAGAAGGTCATGCCATTAAACGAAGAAACCAAAACAATTAACATACCGTAAACACTGGAGGCGTTCGTGTTATAATGGTCACCGTTGTCATAAATGGACAAAGCGACACGGGTTCAAATCCTGAACGATACTGTTTGTATTTCATATTGCGCTTATACTCTTGGGAAAGGTATGAATCCAAATTTCTCCCTCAAGCTGTGGGCAAATAGTAGGAAAGATTGGGCTTTTTAACCTTGGTATAGCAACTGGTTTTGGAGGAGAAAAAAAACTATGACTCTAAACCTATTAAACTCCATATAAAAATTGATCATGTGTCACAACCTGCTCGTACGGAGAGATTGGGGAAATATACACATAACATCAATACTAGCGTACCCGTGAGACCGGGTGAGATGTCCGAAGGTCATTCAATAAATGAGGTGAATTTTGCGAAGGAAGTACTGTCAACAGTTGTTCTTTTTCAAGGAAATCAATAGTGATGGTTCCTTTCATATCAAAGAAAACTGTCAGCATGACCTTCTTTACTGACCATTTTGGCCGGAACTTTTTTCTCTACCAGTGTATGTGTGTTTCTACTCCATGAACTGTCTTTTTGATTCATGTTTGTTGTGGCAAAACAAGTTTAGCCGATTAGTAAACATTTTTAGCCTAAAATATTCTTCTCCATGCACAGTACACATTCTTCTGTAAATTTCACCTGCTTTGCACTTTTTAGCCACCGAAAAATTGATGACAGGGTCATGTTCAAGCCTGGAGTACCGTGCTTGATTTGCCAGCATTTTAATTAGACATAAATAGTTTTGCACGATGAAAATGATTTTTGCCATAAACCAGTTCCAAACAATACAAAGTTTAGATTTATAGAAATTTTTTTTTTCAGTTTCGGTGTTTAATGGCATATCAAACTTTGTAGGTTATTTAATGCCAAAGATATCTTTCTAGAAGAAGATCAGTGATGCTATTTAACCCATAGCTGGGAGTATTTGTCCGAAAGTGAACGTAACAGCGCAAGTAGAGTTCGAACTCGTTTTTTAAGATTCGAGAGTCCAGCGCTTTACCCATTACACCACGAGGACATATATTTGGTTCATTGGCTATAAAACCAAATAACCAAAATAACAAAGATTTGGACTTTAAAATATGGACAAGTGACTGAATCATGTATATTTTTACAATTTTTACCGTTGTCTCTAAACACAGATGCACAGTAAATAAATAACAAAAAAGTCCTACGTTTAAAATTGTTGTTGTTTTTATGCCTTTTTCTCTTCAACCTGTATCATTGTAAGCAAATAGTACAAGTATTTGTCGTGCGCCCCACGAACGCCCGGGTTTGGCACAAGGCCTTTTTTATTGTAGGTATTACCCGCAGGACCGTGGCTCACACATTCCTGATGGTTCCAAAATGCCTTGGGCTCCGTCGGCATTCCTTAAAAAAGGGGCGCCTCAGGCGCAAAGCAATAAACCTAGCCCAAGGGTTAGGTCTTGGGGGAAGCCCCCTCCCCTGAGGCTTAAGAATGCCGGTTTCAGCCATGAGACGCGAATACGGGGTTTCCGCGGCACCCACATTAGGCAGCCTTAACCGACTGCCACTAAACCAAAACACAACCGATCCAATCAGCGTGTACCAGTAAACATTGTCGGCCGAAATGTGTCTCGGCTCAGTGGACCAGGAGGACAGTTACTATAAGTAAATAGTACCGGGGGCCCAAGTAAATTAATTATCAAGAAAAGCCAGCCGCCAGAAGAAAGACGTGTTGCAAAGTTCAACATCCCTTCTACTGTGCTAGGTGTAACAAGATATGCTTCATCTTTTATCTTGTCACAGTCACAAGCCATCTTTCGAAGTCACCAGCCATTTGAGTGGTGACAGTAGAAGGGGACTGGTTGGACAATAACGCCTATCCGAGGCGGATATGGGGGTGTTGGGTGTTCTATGAACCCCAATATAAGACGGTGGATTTCATGATTTTGTCTCCCTTTTCCATTTTTGGTTGTTGGGGTACGAGAAGACAAACGTTCACGCGAGCGAAGAACGAGGAACAAATAAAATATATGAGAAGTGTCCAGATATTAAAAAAAACAACCCAAAAACCAAAAACAAAAACGAAGAAGCAAGCCAGCAAGTTTCTTCTGGCTTCTTCGGCCTCATAGACCGAATGGAGAGATTGAAGCAACGGTGATCCCAACTCTTCGGACAAGTTGTTTTTCCTCCCCATTGCTTACATACGAGTAGCAGTTGCTACAAACCACTAGACGATCATTTGCATACTATGTATATTATAGAATACATCTTCCACTCCGTCTCTACATCAGAAGAAGACTGTAGAAATCGTCGGAAACATAATGGTGATAACATATGGAAGAAAAATAATGGATTCAAATTAACGAACACTTCCAGGAATCTTAATGGCCTTTTCTAAAATGTTAGAAGACATCTTCCACAAGGATTGTACATCGGAAAGCCGTAGAATAGATTGGCTAAAACGTGATGGTATTAACAATTTTTGGAAAGACCTTTCTTAAAATCATAGAAGACATCTTTCACGTGGATTGTATAACTGGAGAAGGCCGTAGAAGGGATCGACTGATACGTGGTAGTAACAAAATAAATAACAAAACAATTGAATTTGTGCCAGCAACGTTTTAGAATGAATACAAAAAGGATTTTTTCATGAGAGAAATTTTCCATTAAAAAAAAAGTAAACAAATAAATGAAAATGAATAAATGAATTAGTCAATTTAAAAAATTACACCCCACTAAAAAAACCACAACACAAAGACTAAAACAAAAACACAACAGACCTCTCCCCATACAAAAAAAAAAAAAAATAAACAAAAAAAAATAAACAAAAAAAAATAAACAAAAAAAAATAACAAAAAAAATCTCACTTTTACGATTCTTCAACCAAAAGTTGAAGGGACCTTTACTTGATGCTGAAGATATCCAATATCGAACCCGTTTGCGTCGATTGGAATTTCGCGCCAAGAAAACTTGCGAAAAACTGAAATAGAAAATGTTCAAAAAATGTTTGTGAGAAATTTCGTAATGATTGCGCCTCTGAAACTTGAAAATACATGTATAATTGACAGAAAAACTAAGTTGATTATCACATCCGTGAAAATTCCACGGGGGTCGGAAATTTATAAAGCATCATTACTTTCGCATATATATATATATATATATATATATATATATATATATATGTGTGTGTGTGTGTGTGTGTGTGTGTGTGTGTGTGTGTGCAAATATGAAAAAAACAAAAACAAAGGTCTTTAGAGAATGATTTTATTTATAGTTTGAATTATTTGCCAACGTTCTGTTTTTAACTGTGAAAACATTAAACCTTCGTCAAGGCGTATGAATTGTTAAAGGAAAGGGGAAAAAATGAGGAAATTTTAAATATTCTATTTCCGTTGGTGGCGTTCTGTTTCAAATCTATTCAATTTAATTAACGTTTGGAAAGTTATTTGAAAGAAAAAAAGAAGGAAATTATATTGCATCAGTCTGTTTGTCTATTTTCCTAATTATCTTATTTACGTTCATATTTCTAGCAATCTCAAACATTCTCTAACAGATCTATCTTCTATCGATATCAGTCTGCTTCTTTCTATTTCAGTCAGTTTGATCTATCTATCAATCTATCTATCTAAAAACGATGAAGCCATATTAACCGAAATGTTTTACGTTGGCAATGAATTCAAACAATAGATAAAATCATCCTCTGAAAACCCTGTGTGTGCGTGTGCGTGTGTGTGTGTTTGATATTTATACATTTTCATACAGTTGGATTTATAACCAATATATATATATATATATATATGAAATTACTGACATAATTATATTTGCCTTGAATATTTATAATTTATAAATCAATACAAATGTAAGAAAAATGTATCAGAAAAAAAGAAGAAGAGTTGGAAATATAAGAAAGAAAGAAAGAAAGAAAGAAAGAAAGAAGAATAAACGAAAGAAAACATTGAGAAAGAAAAAAAGGAAGCAAAAAAAAAGAAGAAAAAATCAAAGAAAAAGGAGTAGATGTTAAAGAGGTATATTAAGAAGATAGAAAGAAAGAGGATATTTTAAAAAAGGAAAAAAGAAAGAAAGTAACAAGGGAAAAGGAAAACAAAAGAAAGGAAGAAAGGAAGAAAGAAGGATATTAAAAAGCATAAAAGAAAGAAAGAAAGAAAGAAAGAAAGAAAAAAGAAAGAGAGGGAAAAAGAAAGAGAAGAAGAAAGAGATATTGAAAGAAAGAGGAAAATTTAAGAAAGAACGAAAGAAAGAAAGAAAGAAAGAAAGAAGAGTGTGGAAATTTTAAGGATATAGATAGATAAATAGATAGATAGATAGATACAGAGAGACAGACAGAGAGGGAGGGAGGGAGGGAGGGAGGGGGTGGATGAAGTGGGAAGTGGGAGGGAACAGACACTTCAATGTTGGCGGTTGAGTAATGTTCCAGTCTTCTTTATAATGTGTAATGGTTCGTACAACAGAAACAAATAGAATGTTCCAGAATGATATGATTATTGACAGAACAAACAAACAAATAAATGAATAAATAAATTTTCAAAAAAATAATTAAAGAAAAAAGTTATCTAAAAAAAAAAGTTCAAAGTGAAACTCAGTTAATCGATCTTTTTAGATTGATCTTTCTAATTAAGAATCAGAATTGATTAAAATACGCAAAAATTAAAAAATATCAAATATTCTAATATTTTCAGAATCGAAATATAATTATAGTTTCTGATTTAATTTTTTTTCAAATGTCACAAAATTAAAAAAAAAGACCCCCCCACAACCTCCCCCCGAAAAACAAAACAAAAAAAAAAAGGAAAAGTGAAACCGGTTTATGTGTTTTAACTTTACAAAAAGTTTTCGGAAATCAATTTCATGCACACACGTTTCGGCATGACCAAATTTTCATTTAAACTTTTCAAACGAAAAAAACTTCCATTTTTTTTCAAATTTATCAAAAATCGACTTATTCCTTGATTTTAATAAAATGTTTAGAGATTATTTTAGGAAAGGATAAATATTTTATTAAAAAATGTTTCCCCGTTTAAATTTTCTCGACAACAGTGTTTTTGCATAAAAGTCTCACCTTGAAGTTTTTAGATCTATTTACTTATGTAAATTTTATCCATTAAGTTTTATTTTCTAATATAAGTTTTATATTTATTTATTAATCCAAGTTTTAGTCATTAATATAAATTTTATTAACTAATATAAGCTTTATTTACTAATATTTTTTTTACTAATATAAGTTTTATTTACTGATATTTATTTACTAATGTTTTATTTACTAATATGTTTTATTTAATAAGATTCATTTACTAGTATAAATTTTATTTATTAAGTTTTATTTACTTATATAAGTTTTATATACTAATACAATTTTTATTCATTAATATAAGTTTTATTTACGAATATGAGTTTTTTTCACTAACAAGTTTTATTTACTAAGTTTTATTTATCAATATAAATTAACAAATAAAACTAAAACTTTGCCAATAAGAGCTATATCTGATTTTATTTAATTTTCCCGTCTTTTTTGTTGTCTTTTTGAAATTTCTTTCAAGGCCTTCATATAGGGCAAGGTATTAAGCTAAAAAATATCTATTTCTCTAGCGAATTATCTTTCAAAGTTATAAAAATCAATCTTTGTATAATTAAATTGAATCATCAAATTGATAAACGACGTGGAAAGGAAGCTTTTCTACAAGAAATATTATTGAGGAAATTTGAAATGGAATGTTTTATTAATAAAAATCTTTGTACTTTATTCAATAAGTCAAACGAATTTTATTAAAATCAAATAATTACTAAATTTCTTGAAGATTTTTAAAATTGGAATGTTATTTTCACCTGAAATAAATAAAAAAATCAATGTTAGTTTGGTCATACCAAGATGTTTACATTTTTTCCGTCTCGGTCAGTAAAGAAGAAGAAGAAAAAAAAAGAAGAAGAAAGAAAAAAGAAAAGAAAAACACCGAAAATGAAGAATAAAATTTAAAAAAACAAAACAACAAAAAACAAAAACAAAAATCCAAACAAAAAACCACACTAGATATCTCTTTTAAATCGATTAGTTGCACTTAATCAATACATCCAATATTGATTGTATGTTCATCAAACAGGCATTCTTATTAAAAACAAATCGGTGTACAACACACAAAATATTTGAAGCTGTAGACATTTTTAAAAAATGCAGGTGGATGTTAGTGAAATGTTACTCAGAAATATCTCTCCATCAAATCTAAATTGTTTTCATATCACTAGCTTCTAGAGATGTGCCGTGACTAATCGTAAATATTGAAAGGAAGCTGTGAAACAATACTATCAGATGGTAAGTACGGCCACACAATTGTCGAAAACTTGACACCCGCTGTTGAAAAACATAAATTATTCACATATAACGACTAAATCAATTTTCGTAAAATGAATGCATTAAAAATAAAAAAAAGAGTAAAAAAAAAAAAAAAAAAAGAGAGAAAAATTTGAAATAAAAATTATTCCCTTCAAAGTAATTTGGCGTGGGAAGACTTTTTTTTATCATAGTTAAAAAAACAACAAAAAACAAAACCAAAGGAAACAGCCAAAAAACAAACAAAAAGTCTCCTTTTAATAAAATCATTCATATATATAACAATCAAATTAGTCTCATAAAATTTTTAAAAATGACGAAAATTTTAAATAAATTTCCTTTCTTTTATAAACAGAGTAATTTGGTTTGGGAGATTTTTTGTTTAACCTTGTTACTCCACCCCCACCCCCAAAAAACTTATAAAAGCAATCACACATAACGATTTTGTCAATTTTCATAAATTTGTGCAAATTTTATAAAGAAAAATATAAAAATGTTTTTCTTTTATTCGATAGAAACAGAATAAGTCTGGGAGATTTTGTTTATCTTTGTTAAACAAACAAACAAACAAACAATAATACAAAACCAAAACAAAAACAAAAAACAAAATACCCCTCCCCCCAAAAAACCCCAAAAAACATGTAAAAATCATTTGGAACATTTTTCAGTGAAAAAAAAATAATTTTTTAAAAAAATATTCTAAAAATCAACAAATGAATGAAATTTGATAAAATTTTCAATATTTATTCATAAAACTGAATTTATTAACACCGAAAAAATTAAAACAAATATATTTTTTAAATAGGTTCCCCGTTTGTTTACTTTCCAAACATTTCAATATCTATTATAACTTACTGATATACAGAGTTAAAATCGTTAAAATTCTTGGAGAATCCAGCAGAAGAAACAAAAAAAGATTCATACATTCAATTTTCCCCATTTCTCTTTCTTTTTAGTGATATACATTTGGTAAAATCTGATTCAACCGTTCTTTGTGAATGAATAAGATTTTTTTTTCTAATTAGGTGTCAATCTTTCTTCGACAATTACGTGGTCATACCCGGTGAATCATTTTAGTCTCTAAACACTTTAATGAAGATATAACATCTAAACTAAGCCAAGTTTGTTTGCTCAACTCCACAAAAAAGTACAAATGAAGCTTGATTCAAGTCATAAATTTATACCATATACAGTGTAGGAATTATGTAGAATGCGACAGCAATACCTATTACATTTTAAACTGCCACTTGTGTGGTGAATTTAGGCAAGTCGCAACGGTAGCTCCATCCGTCTAATCATTTTTTAAAAATCAAATAAGATCAGTTACGATCATAGCTTGGACCGGCGCACACTGTGCGTTTGCTGGTGAAACGTTTTTAAGACTGATGAATCTATAATGACAACACAGACAACTTTTCGTGGTCATTTCATAATATGGTGGAATTATGCTGTTCCGGATAGAAAATCGGCACTGTTATGGGTTGAAGTTCAATCCAGAACAGCATCATTCCGACGTAACCTGAAATGGATGCGAAAAGTTCTCTGTGTTGCAATAACAGATTCACCAGTCTTAAAAAATCTTTTCAACAGCGACCGCACAGTGTGTCCCGGTCCAAATCATGACTGTAACTGAAAAAAAAAGTTAAGACATTAGCTAGATACAGATACCATTTCCACTTGCCAAAGTTTTCTATTCCCACAGGTGACAGTTTAAAATGTAGCACCGGAAGCGGTGACAAGTTATCTGCCTTTGTGTTGTCGCGAATATCGATTGGTCAGTCCTTTTCGTCGTTATTGGGGTTCGAAGAATATATACTTCTTTCTCTTTACCGATATCTATCTATCTATCTATGTTCATATGTATCAATCTACACCAGTGTATTCATATCTATTTCAGTCTTTATATCTATTTTAAACTTAATGTATGTCTATTTCTCTTTCTCTCTCTCTCTTTCTCTCTCTCTCTCTCTATATATATATATATATATAAAATAAGGTAAGATTATTAAATAAGATAATAAATAATATCTGTTAATATTTCTGAGGTGAGTCATTGTTATTATTATTCTCTACACAATGCAGACTGCTATACTCATATTGGCTGCTATACTCACAACATTTCAATAGCCGTACCTTCCAGTCTTCCTCAGGTGCCGCTTGTTGCCGAATACAAGAAATCTCTTATTTTATAAACAGGAGTACATACTCTTTCGATTATCATTGGTCATTGTCAACGTGTCGGTACGACTAAGTTCTGGAATTAAGGTTTTTTTCTGCGATCAATGATTTAAAAAAAAAAAAAAGGAGCGTTCATCACGTAAATTTGACATCATCTTTGAACGTCGGTGCTGGTTCTATTGTGTTGAAATCACAGATCAGAATCACGTGACTGTTAATTGCCGAGGCTGTAGGACATCTGACCTGGGTCACGTATTAAAAACAAATCATTCATCACAGACCAGAACTTCAGAAAATATTTGTACCTACATCCTAATAATGATCAAAAGAGCATGTACTAAGCTTTTGATATCAGGGATTTTGGACAATTTCAAAACTACCTTCATCCACTGTTGCGACATCTCGCTCGACAACATAAAAAGAAGTGAAAGAGTAGTGTCTTTGGCGTTGTGGCTAACTACACTACAAAATCGTAGTCGTTTAAATAAACTCACTTTCTGACTAATGTAGTATGCAACCACAGGGTCTTGACAAACAACGAAGAACACGTATATATAAAAATATTATTTCATATTTTTATTCTTCGATGGAGACGCTTGTGTGGAGCAGGAAAGCAATCGGAGAGAGTTCGACCTACAAAGGAGTTGTTGGGAGTAGGAACAGCTCGCAGGAACTGACTTCGGCCAAAATTCTGGACCTTATATAGTCTTAAAACTCTCATGCGACCCACATGGCCACGCCTCTTTACCTACGCAATGCTTATTTTTCATTGGCCATAGTTTACAATTACGCAATGCTTCTTCTCCATTGGTCACGGCTTACACCCAAGCATTGCTTGTTTTCGGATAGTCACTTTGTTGATTTATTTACGGCCGGATGTATCTGTCGACTACATCCACCGGGATCATCGCTGGTCAAGGTAATATATTACACTAATACATTTAGGAAAGCTATGAACCCTTTTATTCTTCGAGAAATGTTTCAAATAATAAAACAACTATTCTGTTACCAGGAGGATTTTAACATTAAATAATCCGAGGTGCCCGTGGTGTAATGCTTATCGTCATAGGAAATGGACACGGCGACACGAGTTCAAATCCTGGCCGAGACTAATTGCATTTCACATAGCACTAATACTCTTGGGAAAGGTATGAATCCAATTATTCTCCCTACAGCTATGGGTAAATAGTAGAGCAGACTAAGTTCTTCAGCCTTAGTGAGGCAGCTAGTCTAGGAGAAAGAAAACTCTGAATTCAAACCTGTTAAACTTCGCTTAAAAATTGACCTTGTGTCACATCCTGCCCGAGCGGAGGGGTTGGTAAATATGTTTAACATTGAATAATCCGCGAAGGTTGATATGCTACTAAACAAAGAAACCATACCAAAATAAACCAAACCAAACCAAACTAAACCAAACCGAACCACGCCTTGTAAGGTTGGTTCCTTGTGGCGAAGAGATTAACGTGCTGGACTCTGAAATTGTGATACGCGAGTACAAACTTCAGTCGCGTAATCACTTTAATTTTCTAACTAATACCCTTGGAAAAATATGGATGTCACTAATTCCCCCGGCTACTTGTTAAATAGTACCACTACAGTTCTTTTCCAAGGATGACTTTTGCATTAAATAACCTTCAAAGAAACCAAACCGAGGGGGTGTCCTCGTGGTGTAATGGTTAAAGCAATGGACTTGCGGAATCGTAGTAAGTGACTTTGAACTGCAGTCGCACTATTACGTTCACTTTCGGACAAATAGCCTTGGGAAAGGTATGAACCTCCTTATCCGCCCAGCTATGGGTTAAAGAGTACCACTACTGTTCTTCTACAAGAATGGCTTTAGCATTAAATGACGCACAAAGATTGATATGCAATTAAACGAAGAAACCAAACCAAACCAAACCTGTTACGGCCAATAAAAACTCCCAGTCCTTGTCAATTATCTTTGATAAAATATGCTTATAACACACACACACACACACACACACACACAGATATATACATACATATATATATATAAATATATATATATATATTATATATATATATATGAGGTATTCTTCAATCTTGTAAATCTGGAGTAGGGAACGATCGGATCTGATGAAGTCCTGTTAAAAATTATCTTAGAGTCCTTGATTCATATCAATGCTCTTAACAAGATGGAAATAAATTTATTATCCTAATGTGACCGAATATATTTTTTTTAAATAATATATATATATATATATATATATATATATATATGCAATAAACCCTGTTGGTTGGAAGATAATGTTTAGGCATGTGTTAGCAGAATTTATTATTTCCGTTTTTGCCTATTGGAGCATTCATGTCTCAACCGATGATCAGGATATTGTATTTGGTAATTTGTCAGATAGAAGAAAATAGCTCGTTATAAAAGTTGGTGATTGTTTCATCACTGGTATTGGTGGGACTATACCAAGAGACGATTGTAAAATGGAAAGAAATAAAGTCGAACTTACGAGTTATTTACTACTGGCAATTGTGCGTTGAGCACTTGCCGGCAGTAGTCCTCTGCTTCTTCATGATTCTTGAAGATGTTGATGTACTTGTAACATGTGGAGCCTGACATAACATAACCCTGGTAATAGGTGATTACAACTACAAATCAGACAGTGCCTACTAACGTGGAGCAAGCAGAATTAAACATTATGCAAAAGTAAATACTTGTGAACATTTGCGATCCAAGGAAGGATTTAAAAAAGAAAGAGAGAGAAAAAAAGAAAACAGAAAAGCATGCTTTATTTTAGTGCAAAAATCATTAGCAAACGTGATAAGGAGCGTTCCAAGCAATGGCTTCCATTAGTGTCCATTTTGTAAAAGTAACCTTATGTTGTATAGTCACAACCATGATACATATATAACTACACACATATACATGTGGAAACAAAATCAACAATAAGGACGAACGAACACAGTTCTTTAGAAAAATATACCCCTCACACTTTATTCGAAAGGGTTGTGTAAGAGTTGTGAGTGAGAGGTGAGTTGGAGACTGAACAGACTGTAACATATTGATCCCAAGTTCCTCTGTCTTTAGCAGCATTTCTTTCTCATTCTGCTGTCTACTCAACCGGGGGTCCTGAGGGCCCAGCCCTCTGCTGGGAGCTGGTTCTCACTGCCTCGAACTGCAACAATCTGACTCCCACCCTGGCACCGGGTTATATCATTGTTTGACGTTCACCTGCTTCTTGTGGGCATCGCATCTGCACCGAATTCAACCCGTCCACGGTCAAGGTTATATCTTGATATCTTCGACCGGATACACCTGTTATTTACACAGGTGCATCTCTTATTTGACAGCTCGGCCGAGGGTCAATATGCAACAATTATTAAAGTATCACGGTATACAATAGTTTAATGAACAACTTTTTAAGACAAATTTCTTATCTAAAAAAAAAAAAAAATAAATAAAAAGCAAAAACAAAACAATGCAGCCCAGTCGTTAGAGCTTGCAATTTTTATTTTGTACAGGACCAATTTGCTCCAAATGTGCCGTCACAGCCCTCCTCCCTCTACTAGTAACTTATTTTGGTACTTCTTATCTAGTAATATTCAAACATGACTTTCGTGTCTTGAGTAATACACTAAACTGTATCCGATGGTGAGGCTCCAGTTCTGGAGTTCTTGGAAGTAGAGAGTGCCCCTTCATTGCCATTATTCCCAGGTCTACACTGACCAGAATTGGTAGCATCTGTTAGGGTTCCATCAATGAGTTATATGGATCTGTTTTTAAATTGTATGTATTATATAAGAATACTTGAAACCATATAACGGTTATAATTCTACAGAAGAGTAACCCCCTACAACGAGTGTCCTAGTTATGACATTAAACAATCTGATAGTGAGGCTCCAGTCCTGGAGCTTTAAGGAATGTGGAGTACTCTTTCATTGTTAGTACTTCCAGGTCCACTCTTATCCGGAGTAGTAGCACGTGTTAGAGTCCTATCTATGGGTCAAATAGAAATGTTTGATATTTAAAGTCTGTGCAAACAAATAACTTATGCTAAATTGAATAGTCAGAAATAGAACTGCTTAACATTTAACTGTTTGTAAACAAATGAGTGATGTCTAATTGAAGTGTTTGTGATATATAGCAATACTTGGTACCATTTTGCTGTGCGCAAACGAATGGTAAATAGAATTATTTGTGTTTGATAGAAATACTTGAAACCATTTAACAGTGTGAAAAAAAAATGAGCTCGTGCTCATTTAAAAATGCTTTCAACAAAATTTGTTTATAAATTATATATATTAAATATAAATGTATAAACAGGATTTGGCGTTAAATAACCAACAATAGTTGATATGTCATGAAACTAAACCAAACCAAATCATATATATTTAATATATATGTATAATGAGGATCTGGTATTAGATAACCAACAATGGTTGATATGCCATAAAACCAAACTAAACCAAATCATATATATTTAATATATATGTATAAACATGATTTGGCATTAAATAACCAACAATGGTTGATATGCCATAAAACCCAACCAAATCAAATCATATATATTTGATATATATGTATAAACAGGATTTGGCATTAAATAACCAACAATGGTTGATATGCCATAAAACCCAACCAAAACAAATCATATATATTTAATATATATGTATAATGAATATTTGGCATTAAATAACCAACAATGGTTGATATGCCATAAAACCAAACCAAAACAAGTCATATATATTTAATATAAATATATAAAGAGGATTTGGCATTAAATAACCAACAATGGTTGATATGCCATAAAACCCAACCAAACCAAATCATATATATTTAATATAAATGTATAAATAGGATTTGGCATTAAATAACCAACAAGGGTTGATATGCCATAAAACCCAACCAAACCAAATCATATATATTTAATATATATGTATAAACAGGATTTGGCATTAAATAACCAACAGTGGTTGATATGCCATAAAACCCAACCAAAACAAATCATATATATCTAATATATATGTATAAAGAGGATTTAGCATTAAATAACCGACAATAGTTGATATGCCATAAAACCCAAGCAAACAAACCAAATAATTGTGATCAAATTATTTGAGTTAAGAATAGTCACTTGAAGCTATAATTGTTTGCAAAGAAATGATTTTCACGAAAAGGAAATAGTTACTTGAAACCATATAATTATGTATGAAATATTGATATTACATATGAGTTCATGAAAACATACAATTGTGTGCAAAGTATTGTATTAGATAGGAATACTTGATATTATAAAACAGTGCCAAAAAACAACTACAAACAAACAAACAAAAAACAACTCCTCAAAAATGTAAATACGACCATGCAATGTACGTGATTGCCAAACATCTAGGCATAAAATAACCCTAGACAGGTTAACATGCTGTTAAAATCAATCAATCAAAATGTGACTTTTATTTCTCTCGGTTTTCAAAAAATTGGTTGATTGAGTGATTAATTCTAACGGTATGCCAACCTGTCACGGGTTATTTTATGCCTAGAGGTAAGAGAATCGCGTTTATATTTACATTTTTTGTGTATTTTTTGTGTATTTTTTTGTGTATTTTTTGTGTATTTTTTTGAGAAAAAAAAAACTTTAAGAGTAGGACCAACTGAAGTGGTTAGAAAGTGGGATACCAATTTACAATAGTCATATAATGCATAACGAGTCCCTGACTTTGCATCCAATTTATGACCTCTAAGATGGTAAATTTAATGTAAACTCGTCTCTGACAATGTCACCGGAAACTCAACTGTTCTCGAACATGCGCATACTGTGTTCTGGTCAAAATCGACACCGTCTTTCAGAAGATATGATTACATACGCACATGTACATGTGTGTGTGTGTGTGTGTGTGTTGAGGAGCCTGTTAATGTTTGAACTGGCTGAAATCACCAAGGAAACCACTGCTTCATATTTTCAATTGACAAATTACGAACGAATAAACAATAAACGATAAATCAGAGGACAGAAAAAATTATCATAAGGAAATTTTTATTTATAACCTCGTCTGCATATATAAAGGGAATCAAAAATAAATAAATAAATAAATAAACAGAATAATTTAGGTTTTAAATCAAACCAATTAGTGTAACAGGATTTGCCTCTTGCATAAACACCGAAAAATTTCAATTACCTTAAGCTCATTATTTAAATTTCATGAAAAAAAAATTGCATTAGTATATTAAATGTTCTCGTTAAATCGTTAAATTTAAACGTTGGACCGACTGAGGTGGATATAAACTGAGGTTTCAGTTTACAATAGTCGTATAATACATAATTAGTCCCTGACTTTACGTCTAATTCATGACAGCTTACTTGGCAAGAAAATTAAATGTGAACCGGGTCCTTACTTTGTGTCCACCAAAAATTTACACAGGACCGATTTTGGTGGTTATAATATGGGGTCTCAGTTTACACCAGTCGAATAGTGCATAATTGGTCCCTCACTTGTACAGTGCATGATAAAATCTCATAATATCCATATTTACCCAACCCCTCCTCTCGGGTAGGATATGACACAAGGTCAATTTTTAAGCGGACTTTAACAGGTTTGAATTCAGAGTTTTCCTTCTCTTAGACTAGTTGCCTCATTAAGGCTGAAGAACCTAGTCTGCCCTACTATTTACCCATAGCTGGAGGGAGAATAATTGGATTTATACCTTTCCCAAGGGTATTAGTGCTATGTGAAATGCAATCAGTCTCGTCCAGGATTTGAACTCGTGTCGCCGTGTCCAATTCCTACGACGATAACCATTACACCACGGGCACCTCCACTTACACCACGGGCACCTCCTAATATCTCATAATATCAGTTTTGACAATATCTCAGTTGCAGTTCATTCCTCAAGAAATACTTTAAATCTTGATCTATATGACCAAAATTCATATATATATATATATATATATATATATATATATATATATATATATATATATATATATATATATATATATATCCTAATGTGACCGGTTTATATTTCTTTAAGAATAAGCAAAAACCGGTCACATTAGGATATTTTTTCTTTAAGAAATTATTGCTCTGTAATGATAGTTACATTGAGCTCTTTACCAGGAAAATTTAAATGTTCACTGTTGAATGGTTTTTTGTCCTGATGGAATTACTCCCAACTCCGGTTTAACTGGACCGAATAATATATATATATACATATTATATATATATATATATATATATATATATATATATATATATATATATATATATCAGGTGCCAGACAAGCATTTATGACTGACATACGTTCGTTTTAAACTTTTGGTATTATTCTAATTTTCGTAATAATCCGTTTTGTAATATTCCCCATCGCAATAATAAATAAAATCTCGCTATCTTTGCCTTACAGGAAAGAAACAATTTTAAGAAAAAAATGATAAAGATATATCATTTATTTATACACATTACTATATATATATATATATATATATATATATATATATATTCGAAAATATTTTTTCAGATGTAAACAATAAAGTAATCTGCTTATGATGCTCGACAAGACAGAAACGTCGGCATATATAAAATACATCACATGAATATTTTGTTTTCCTTTAATCTTTATCGATCATCCAAACTCTTTAATATATATGGTGTAATGGTTATCGTCGTAGGAAATGGACACGGCGACACGAGTTCAAATCCTGGACTAGACTGATTGCATTTCACATAGCACTAATACCCTTGGGAAAGGTATGAATCCAATTATTCTCCCTCCAGCTATGGGTAAATAGTAGGGCAGACTAGGTTCTTCAGCCTTGGTTAGGCAACTAGTCTAGGAGAAGGAAAACTCTGAATTCAAAACTGTTAAAACTCTGCTTAAAAATTGACTTTGTGCCATATCCTGCCCGAGTGGAGGGGTTGGTATATATATATATATACATACATATTTACCAAACCCTTACTAAAATTAGTGTTTTATAGAAAGGCATGAAACAATCTAGCATTGTGTAAACAAATGAGCACTGGCTCGTTTAAAAATAGTTACCTACAAACCATTCGTTCATAAATCATGAATATATATATATATATATATAACAGTGTTGGTTGTGACTATCTCACTTGGTGAGCAAATGTGGTATAATTTAGAGAGTGCTCAATATCGGTGATAGAGCTATTATATAATAATAAATAATGATGATTGTCGTAATAAGACGGCATGAAACCTGTGGTCACAGACAAGCATCCATGCTATTGAACATATATAAAGACTATATATATATATATATACCTAAAGACCCAGAAATTATCTACCTAAATTTCAAGCAGTATGGATGTTTTTAGTCTTTCCTTTTGTGGAAGTTTTTCCCCAGATATCAGTTTGTGTAATATTTTTTTATTTACAAATTGTATCATCAAGTTTTTTCACTCTGAAATATGTATAAAAATGAAAAAATAACACACACACACACACATATATATATATGGGGGGTGTATGTGTGTGAGTGTAAACCGAATTTAGTATTAAATAACCCTCAAGTGTTGATATGTCATAAAAAACCCACAAACCAACCAACCAACCAACTAACCTTGAAATATGATTTTCTGTCCTCTGATATTTACAAATTAATTCGATGGTGTGGGATAAATTACATGAATGTACATTATTAACATGCTGTATGCAATTATTTTTATGTTTTTTTAGTGCTGCTAACACAGAAGCTTTCATTCCATTGCAATAATAAACAGTGACTTTTTCCTTCTCAACCGTGTGTCGACCAAGACAATATTGGCGTATTCGAAATAGGATATGCAAATAAATACTCAAAAGTACAAGATAATCTGTGGTGCATGATGGTATAGCCGAAAGGGTCAAGGAGTTCACATTTTTAGGATCAGTGCCTCCAGAAAGCTAATCTCAAACCATGTCGATGGGACTTAGTATAGGAGTAGGACTCCCCAAGTCACAAAAAAAGGGATGCCCCGAGTATGATACTAAACTGCATCAGGTGGTAAGATTCCAGTTCTGGAATTCTGGGGGAACGTAGAGCAGCCCTTCATTGGCATTAATCTGGTTATAGTACCGGCTGTTTCAAAGTAGTCACCCATTTCTGAATTGAGTAGGTTCAACGCAGCTTAACTTCAGTGATCTGGGACGAACAAGTCCCATCAGTGTGACTTGATTGGAAGTCTTTTTATTTGGTAAACTTCTTTCAAAGTCTGGCACTTTTGCCATAGATTGCTTACAGTACCTGCTGTCCCTTAGTGTTCGAAATTGAACAGGTTTAACTTCGGTGATCTGGGACGAACCAGTCCCATGTGTGTGACTTGACTGGAAGTCTTTTTATTTGGTAAACTTCTTTCAAAGTCTGGCACTTTTGCCCTAGGTTGCTTACAGTACCCGCTGTCCCTTAGTGTTCGAAATTGAACAGGCTTAACTTCGGTGATCTGAGACGAACCAGTCCCATCAGTGTGACTTGATTGGAAGTCTTTTTATTTGGTAAACTTCTTTCAAAGTCTGGCACTTTTGCCCTAGATTGCTTACAGTACCTGCTGTCCCTTAGTGTTCGAAATTGAACAGGCTTAACTTCGGTGATCTGAAGCGAACCAATACTTTCAGTGTGAATTGACTGTAAGTCGTATTCGTTGTGTATCTTCTATAACGAGGTTGGTTTGCTTTGTTTAATGGTATATCAACCATTTAATGCCAAAGTCATCTTAGAAGAAGAACAGTATTGGTAGGATTTAAAGTATAGCTGGAGGAATAATGGGGTTTATACCTTTCCCAACGGTATGGATCCTCGAGTAAATGTAAAAGTACCACTGGCGTTCGAAATCGCAGTCCTGCACTTTAGCCATTACACCACAGGGACTGTCTGCGTTTTTCTCTTCGTTCTATAAGTTTTAAGAGAGAGAGAGAGAGAGAGAGAGAGAGAGAGAGAGAGAGAGAGAGAGAGAGGGAGAGGGGCATCTGACATTTTCTTGTAAATTGGTCGTTGAGCAAATTAAAGGGTTTTCCTGAATATATCAAGATTACTGTATTAAAAAAAGGAAATCATTAAGTCTTTTTTTGTTTTATTTTGATTTGTTTTTGACTGGTTTAATAGAATCTAATACGCCTTTTAAGAGTTGGTCAACATATGGTTTATATTAAATTCTTTTTTTTTTTTCGTCTTTTTCATTAGGTGATCATTTTGAAAAATGATAGCGTTTTCTTCTTCTTCCACAGCAAAACCAATCGAAAAAAAAAGATGAAAAAAAACCCCCCACCAAACAAAACAAATAAATAAAAAGGAAAAAAAAAAAAAAGAAAAGAAAAAAGAAAGAAGAAAGTCAATGCTTATTCTCACCGGTAAACAACCGATTCCATCTTCTCGTTTGGATTTTTCTAGTCCTTTTTGGCAAATGGATTTGGCTTTTTTCTTACATTCATAATTCCGCCACTTACCATCCTGTTTGGACGAGAAAAAAAAATTTAAGCTTTAATGTTTTGTTATCACAAATACGAGCATTTATTTATTTATTTTTGTTATTTCGATCACATATATGCGTTTAAAACAAAATCAAAAGGAAAAACAAATTCTCAATGGCGTTTTAGAATTAAATAATCCAAATGTCTTACTTATAAGTATTTTAAATTTTTGACAAGCTTTTCTTTCATCTTAATTTTGTTGTTAGATTATTATTTTTATTCTACTCCTTTGAGAGTTTTCCATACCAGCGTTAGCAGATGGTGTTTTGCTGGACTCTGAGTGACAATCTCCAGGACTTTTCTCAGTATTCAGCCCGATCTCAATAATTCTGCAATTTGGATAGTCTCCACTCGTCCTCTTTCCAAGTCCTCCAATCCCAGTACCAATCCTTCGGTGAATGTACCGAGAGCACCAATTACAATCAGAATCATCGTTACATTGTTTTTTCAGTTCCCAAGCAAGGTCTAGGTACTTATCTCTCTTTTCGCTTTTTTTCAGTTTTACTTTGTGGTCAGTATTATCATTTTTACTCCTTTTCAAGTTTTTCACACCAGCGTTATCCAATGATTTCTCACTGGAGTCCGAGTGACAGCATGTCTCCTCAAGTCTTCAGGACTCTTCTCAGTATTCTAGCCGATCTCAATAATGCTGTAGTTTGGATGGCCTACACTCGTCGTCTTATTTCCAAGTCCTTCAGTCCTTGTACCAATCCTTTGATGACTGTACCAAGAGTACTAATTACAATTGGTATCACCGCCACCGTCACCTTCATATTGCACAGTTTTTTCAATTCCCAAGCAAGGTCCAGGTACTTATCTTTCTTTCACTTTTTTTTTTTCAGTTTTAATCTGTGGTCAGCCGGGACAGCAAAGTCCCATCCTACACGACAGATTCTGGGTCAGTATTATTATTATTATTATTATTTCTATTTTACTTCTTGCAAGTTTTTCATACCAGCGTTCGTTAATGGTCTTTCATTGGAGGCTGAGGGACAGCAAGTCTCCTCAGGTCTCCAGGACTCTTAGCATTCTTGCTGATCTTAGCAATGCTATAGTTAGGATGGTTTCCATTTGTCCTTCAATTTCCAACTTTTCTGTCTTCTTTTTCTAAGTCTTTGGGTGCCGTTCCAAACTCGCCTACAATTGGTATCACTGTCATTTTCATATTCCACAGCTTTTTTAGTTCCCAAGCAAGGTTCAAGTACTCACTTTTAGTTTTTTTTTTAAATTTTCCCTCTGTGGTCCGCCGGAACGGCAAAGTCCACTCTACAGCAGGTTCTCTCTTTTTTTGTCCAGTCGGTTGGGGCTGTAGAATACACCGACTGCACCTCTGCAGAGGGGTAAGACGTTGCCTCAACGAGTGTCCTGGATATGACACTAAACAATCTGATGGTGAGGTTCCAGTAATACTAGAGCTTTGGAGAATTCGGAGCACCCTTTCACTGCCATCGCTCACGGGTCCAATCAGAGTGGTAGCACTTGATAGGGCCCTATCTATGGGTCAAATAAAACTAAACTGTACTTATGCTAAAGTGAATTGTTTGAAATAGAACTGTTTTGACATTTAACTGTATGTGAACAAAAACTATACTTATACTAAACTAAATTGTATTTAACTGTGTGTAAACAAAACTATACTTATACTAAACTGAATTGTTTGAATTAGAAGTGTTTGCTAAACTGAATAGCTTTCAATAGAAATGTTTTGGACAATTAAACTATGTAATTATGCTAAACTGAAGTGTTTGAAATAGAACTGATTATTTGTATAAAAATGGATTTGGCATTAAATAACCTATAATATGCCATAAAACCCAACCAACCAAACCAATTCTCTCTCTCTCTCTCTTTCTCTCATTCACTCTCTCTTTTGTTAATTATCACTAGGTCTGGTCTTGTGACTAGGATTTGGTGATCTGTTTGTATCTCAAAATCCCCCAAAAGTTTTATTCATCTCATTCCCTTGGACGAATTTTGGTTTATTATTTGATTAATCGTTACATCTTTGTCACCTCATAACCTAGACTTGCTTTACCATAGGACCAAAATGTTGTGTTTGAAAGAAAGGAGTCCGCAGAAAAAGAAACACTCAAACTCGAAATTTAAGGAAGAAAAATAGTAGTCGTTTTTTTTTATTCACTTGGACTACAACGGTTTGCAGCTCGAAAAGTTCCTTTCGTAGCGTTCTTCCCCACTTTTCTTCTTGGTGGCGACGGCGGTTGTCTTGTTAGCCGGCTTGTTGACACGTTCCTGTCAGTCGTATCGTGACAGGCTGGGTATGACAGATCGGGGTCTTCTGAACTTCTGACGCACCTGTTTAGAACTCTGCATTGAACTTCCAAAATCTCCTGACTTGATTACTTATATAGAGATATTTTGGAACAATTCGAAGATTCCAGAATGTTCGGTGACACTAGTGAAAACTATCGTGAAACACGTGACAATTCATGTGTGATTATATTAAAATCACGCCTGAACTCTGAAGGTCATTCTGCCTGCACGCACTAGGTTCGTAACATTTTCACTGATTGACGACAGCCAATGTGCCGGCACGTTCTCAACGATAGCGCCCGTCCGTAATATTACATTGCTATTCGGTTGTTCATCAGTTATTTTCACTTTAATATGTTTGGTTCTTATGGCGTTGTTTTGTACTGTAATTAGAAGCGATTCATTCTCTCTCTTATGGTTTTCCTTTTGTAGCCATGTCCACATCCTCTCGTATGAGATTTCACTAGTTTGTCGTTTGAGATACCCATACAGTGGTTTTTCTTTCCATTTCTGTTTCCTGTTCACTGCTTGCGAGTTTTTCTTTTTAGTGTTGGCTGGTGGTTTTTCACAGGAGTCTCTGTGACAGCAAGTCTCTTTGGGTCTCCAGGACTCTTCTCAGTATTTTAGCCGATCTTAATGTCTGAATGGTCTCGATTCTTCCTCTGATTTCCAATTCTTTCAGTCTTTGTTTCAAGCCTTTGGGGGCCGTTCCAAGCACACCAACTGCAATTGGTCTCAGCATCACACTCATATTTTACAGTTTGGTTTTTAGTTATCTTGCAAAATCGATCTTAGTTTTCTGCTTCAGGTAGTAGTTGCAGTAGTAGTAGTAGAAATAATAGTCTAATGTTATCTAAATTTCTTAGATGAATCGTTATCATATTCCCTGATGCTGATCAGTTTGTTACGCTACTTTATTTAATGGTATATCAACTTTCGTGAGTTATTTAATGCCAAAGTCATGATTGTCAAAAACAGTAGTGGTACTAATTAGCTGGGGGAGGGGGAGTTGATAAGGTCTGTAGCACTATGTGGGTAGGCCGCCAAAGCAGACGAGTCTGTTTTGGCGCGAAACCAGACAAAGGATTCTTGGACATGAAATCTCGCCGTATCCGGAAGTGGTAAGGGGACGCGAATGGCAGTTGACGGGGGACCCGGACGAGGAGTTGACGACGCGACCCAGCAGAGGGCAGTTGGCGGCTGGACAGCAGAGAGGCGAACAGCAGAGGTTGGCGTGGATCCACGGACAGGGGAGTCAACACCAGACACCGGAGCAGAGAGGCGAGGCAGCATGGGATAGGGTCCAGCGAGAGTGAGTCAAGATGAGTCTGATTCCAGTAGCATTGTGGAATTTTCGCTAGTAACCCACGCTAGCGATAGTCCACGCTAGCGATAGTAGTGTTGCATACCTTCCTGTGCTCTTGGTTAACCCCAAGCTTTGTTCGTGTTTGTTCGTTTGTCTTTCTATTTTCTCCGTTCCCTCGATCGTATTCTTGTGTAGGTAAAGAAATGTGCGTTGCCCCCTCGAACCACTAGTTGATCACCGGCCGGCTAAGAAGTGACATGGTTAGGAGAAAGTTAACGTGTGTGGTGGGGTGAGGGTGTAACGTTTACAGGTCATCAGTTTGATTTTGTTAATAATTGCAAAAATTCACTACTTACTATAAAAAGCATCGTTACACAACTGTAGCCCAAAAGATCACTGGGTTCTCCGAGGAACCAGTAGGTAAATAAAACCTTATCACTATGACTCCAAGTATACGTTCCTTTGTGATTGATGTCATTTAATCCAATCCAATATAGCCAGAGTCCTTCGGCTAAAGATAGAAAGAAAGAAAAATAAAGGAAAAACGAAAATAAACAAACAAAAACAAACAAAAACAAAAAACAAAAACAAAACAACCCCCCCCCTCAAAAACCGAGAAGGCAAAACATAACAACAACAAAAAAAAAAAAAAAAAAAAAAACCCAAAACGAACAAACAAATAAAAAACTCAACAAAAATAAAGAAAAAAATATTGAAATTCTGACTACACGCTCTACGAGAACACAAATATTAATTTAAATTTAATTTGCTTTGGTTGGTTTCTTTGTTTAATAGCACTTCAACCTTTGTAGGTTATTCAATGCCAAAGCCCTCCATCTAGAAGAACAGTAGTGGTACTATTTAACCCATAACTGGGAGGATAAGGAGATTCATATCTTTCCCAAGGGTATTTGTCCAAAAGTGAACGTGATAACGCGACTGGAGTTCGAACTCGCTTATTACGATTCCGCCGGCCATCGCTTTAACTATTCACACCGCGATGACACCCTCCCCCAATTTTAAATAAGTAAATATAGTAATACTATTAGAAGCACGCAAGACATGTTTCTAAGAATGCTACGCTAAACGAAACGGGGGAAGAGGTTTGTTGTATTGGTCGAAGAAATACGAAGTGTGTTAAAGAAAAATATCGACTATGCCCTTTCAAACTGACACTCTCGTTAAGAAAAGAATAATAGCTGTGTCATGTTACTGCTTGCAGACAGATCCTATTTACCCAATCCCTCCGCTCGGGTAGGATATGACACAAGGTCAATTTTTAAGCGGAGTTTGACAGGTTTGAATTCAGAGTTTTCCTTCTCCTAGACTAGTTGCCTAACCAAGGCTGAAGAACCTAGTCTGCCCTACTATTTACCCATAGCTGGAGGGAGAATAATTGGATTCATACCTTTCCCAAGGGTATTAGTGGTATGTGAAGTGCAATCAGTCTCGTCCAGGATTTGAACTCGAGTCGCCGTGTCCAATTCCTGCGACGATAACCATTACACCACGGGCACCTCCACTGCTTGCAGACAGATGTGTAATGTGGTGAATGAGAGATGACCACGATCTTTCTGAGAGCAAAAGTACAAACGTAATCGAAATCCAACATTTTCTGTAGCCAAGTACCTGAAAAATGTACCCTTAAAAATCATTATACTGAAAGTATTAAAAAATTTCGGATATACCCAAAGGTTTGCTTGACCAACATAAACTTGCATATTTCAACTTTGCCTCTGCGCCTTAAACACACCCCATTTAATCTTTTTGTATTTCATTTCTTCTTATATTCTCTTTTCTATCATTAAGGGTTTTCGGATTAGTATCTTCATCTTTATTGTTATTTCCACAACGTTTCGGCCGATATATCTTCCGGCCTTCTTCAGGTGTGTCTCGAACTTGGGAACCTACACGGAACTTCGAACCACCTCCTTTACTGAATTCTGACTACAGACGAGTAACAATACAGGAATTCTTAACACTTGTACCCGGTTTTGGTTAACGGAATCAGAACAGTCGGTCCCCGTGGATTCAATAAAGGACGTAGTTCGAAGTTCCGTGAAGAAGAGCGGAGGACACATCGGCCGAAACGTTGTGGAAATAACCATAGAGATGAAGACAATAGTCCGAAAACCCTAATGATAAAAATCAAGCTTCGTCTCAGAAATTCTCTTTTTTATTTAGTTTTGCTCAGGCAAAAAAGTTAATTTGTTTAATTATTTTTATATTCGTTCTTGAGAGGAAACTACACATTTTCCCAACCAACTAATATCCTGCCTCAGTATAACTGTTAAAATTAAAAAGAAAGTATTCATCTTAAATATAACCAGAAATTTGAATTTTTAACAAAGTGTCTTATATCATAAGTTAGCATTAAATAAGACATTAAGAATTTTTTAACATGGTAGAAAAACTGACTTCCATGAAGAAGGCTTTCCACAAAGTTTTGTTCCGATTCACTGTCGATGGAGACAAGTTCTCCTTCCATTTTCCGACAATTTTTCTTCGCATCCTGCCATGTATACGTCTCATCAATCGTCTTGTAACATTTATCATTAAAAATCTTCCAACCTTCGCTGCAGTGGTAATAATAATCAGCTGTAAAAGACAAAAAAAAAAATGACATTATTCAAATAAAAACGAACAGAAAATATAAAAGCGGACAGTGTCCCGCATGTCTTGTTAAGACAGTTATATATCAATTATCTTATTTACCCAACCCCTCCGCTCGGGCTGGATATGACACAAGGTCAATTTTTAAGCGGAGTTTAACAGGTTTGAATTCAGAGTTTTCCTTCTCCTAGACTAGTTGCCTAACCAAGGCTGAAGAACCTAGTCTGTCCTACTATTTACCCATAGCTGGAGGGAGAATAATTGGATTCATACCTTTCCCAAGGGTATTAGTGCTATGTGAAATGCAATCAGTCTCGTCCAGGATTTGAACTCGTGTCGCCGTGTTCATTTCCTACGACGATAACAATTACATCACGGGCACCTCCAAATATATATCAATTATACCAATCAAACACTGTCCCAGTCGGCTAGGGCTGCAGAATACACCGACTGCATCTCTGCAGAGGGGAAAGACTCCCACAACAAGCGCCCTGCATATGACACTAAACAATATGGTGGTGAGGCTTTGGGGAACACGGAGTACCCCTTCATTGCCATCGCTCACAGGTCCACTCTGGCTTGGAGTGTTAGTACCTGATAGGGTCCTATCTATGGGTCAAATAGAACTGTTTGCTATTTAAACTGTGTAAAACTGGGTTGTTTGTGATTGAACTGAGTTTACATTTAATTGTGTGTAAACAAAAAACTGTACTTATGCTAAACTGAATTGTTTGAAACAGAACTGTTTTTATATTCAAGTGAGTGTAAACAAAAAACTGTATTTAAGCAAATGAATAACTGTGTAAACAAGAAACAGTGTACTTATGTTAAACTGAATTGTTTGAAATGAAACTGTTTTTACGTTTAACTGTGAATTATTATTAGATAGAAAAAAGCGAAACCAGTTAACTGTGTGCAAAAAAATGAGCTCAGGCTCGTTTAAAAGTGTTATCTAAAAATGTGTTTAGAAATCATATATTTAATATATATGTATAAAAAGGAATTGGGATTAAATGACCTACAATCGTTGATATGCCATAAAACTAAACACAAACACAAAACACCAAACAAATACAAATAATTGGTGCACAATGTTATACGTGAAACTATATAACAAATAATTAATATACGATATCAAGTATTCTTATCTAACACTAATAATTTATATATGATATCAAGTAATCTTATCAAATACTAATAATTTATATATGATATCAAGTATTCTTATCTAACACTAATAATTTATATATGATATCAAGTATTCTTATCTAACACTAATAATTTTTATTAGATATCAAGTATTCTTATCTAACACTAATAATTTATATATGATATCAAGTGTTCTTATCTAACACTAATAATTTATATATGATATAAAAGTATTCTTGTCTAACACTAATAATTTATATATGATATAAAAGTATTCTTATCTAACACTAATAATTTATATATGATATCAAGTATTCTTATCTAACACTAATAATTTATATATGGTATAAAAGTATTCTTATCTAACATTAATAATTTATATATGATATCAAGTATTCTTATCTTACACTAATAATTTATATATGATATCAAGTATTCTTATCTAACACTAATATTTTATACATGATATCAAGTATTCTTATCTAGCACTAATAATTTTTATATGATATCAAGTATTCTTATCTAACACTAATAATTTATATATGATATCAAGTATTCTTATCTAACACTAATAATTTATATATGATATAAAAGTATTCTTATCTAACTCTAATAATTTATATATGATATCAAGTATTCTTATCTAACACTAATAGATTATATATGATATCAAGTATTCTTATCTAGCACTAATAATTTATATATGATATCAAGTATTCTTATCTAACATGAATGATTTATATATGACATCAAGTATTCTTATCTAACACAAATAATTTATACCGCTCTGTTGGCTGGAATACACCGACTGCAACTTTGCAGAGAGGTAAGACATTTCCCCCTACTCCACAAACAAGGTGACCTGTTGGTCGTTGGTGGTGACCCGTAATGCTTCAGGACGGGATCTTGGGTGGCCGGTAACCGAAATGGTCACGAGACCAGCAATAATCCACTTTAGCCCTTACTAGGCTAGACAGGCAAACGAACGTCGAAACTTTTTTTTAATCTTAAGGGGGCTAAAAGGCAGTGGCTGAGAGTTAATCGCGTCGAGAAAAACAAGACATTGAATATCCTGAGTATGACACTAAATTGTATCTGGTGGCGAGGCTCTCGTCCTGGAGCTTTGGAGAATGTGGGGTATCCCTTCATTACCATTACTACCAGGTCCACTCTGAAAAGAAGTGGTAGTGTTTGTTCGGGTCACATTTATGGGCCAATCAATTACTGAGGATTATTATAATCAGTTATTTGAGATTATCTGTTTGCAAATTGTTCATATTATACTTGATAAATAGAATTACTAACGTTCATAGCAATACTTGATATCATCTAGACTTAGTGCAAACAAAGGAATAATATTAAATAGAGTAGAGTGTTCGCCAATGGTCTGGGACACTGGGGTTCAATCCCAGGTCGAGTCATACCAAAGACTGAAAAAAATGGTACTTGATGCTGTCTTCCTTAACACTCAGCATTATATGGTAAGGATCAAAGGTAAAGTGGAGCAATCCAGGGAGTGGCGTTGCACCCTCCCCTACAACTAGGTGGAGTAGTTATTGAAAAGGGAGTCTGCGGTCACCCTCGACTAAGGGAGACAACTTTACTTACAATAGCAATACTTGCTTCCATTTAACTATGTGCAAACAGATGAGCTCAAACTTGTTTAAAAATGAAGTTAAGTACAAATTATTCATTCACAAACACACACACACACAAACACACACACACACACACATATATATATATATATATATATATATATATATATATATATAGTCATCCACAGACAGATCTGTTTCGTTCTATCAGAACACATCAGTGTGGCTAGACAGTAGCTACCCATAGCTGGGATCGAAACCCGGTTTTGACTCAAACACCAAGCCGAAGCCTCAAACCATTCAGCCAGGAGCAGTATATATATATATATATATATATATATATATATATATATTTAAATCCTATATATATATATATATATTCATATTTAAATCCTATATATATACATATATATATATATCGGATTTAAATAACCCACACGGTTTGATATGCCATAAAACACTATCAAACCAAACTAATAATTTATGCACACTTATTTAATCATAATCATTTGTTTGCACACAGTTACGAGGTGCATACGATAAGTTTCCAGACTTTTTTCGTATGTGCATTTAAAGTAGTCGTAGACTCTTAAAAATTCACTATGCAATACATCTTATGAGATGACTGACCAATTTTTATGATTTTAGGTTCAAATCAGCAGCTACAGCAGTAATTGGAATACACCCTACTAAAGCCTGATCGTCACAGATGGTAAAATTTCAAAAATGCAATCTGACACTTTAGAAGAATGATATGCAATAAAATTCTGTTTTAAACTTGGAAAAAATACCACAGAAACGTATGGAATGCTTCAGACTGCTTTTAGAGCATCTTGCATGAATCGAGCATCAGTTTTTGAGTGGCATAAGAGATTCAAGGAAGGCAGGTAGTCTTTGAGGGATGATGAGAGGTGTGGGAAGAGTAAGGAAGTCAATACACCAGAGTTGATTGGCCAAAGGGTTATGTTTAGGGTTATTATGTTGAGTTTTAAGGGAGTTCAGGAAGAGATACGGTCGGAAGAGGCCAGCACTCTTCAAATCGGCTCAGTGGCATTTCCACCAGGACAATGCACCAGTTCACAACTCCATCCTTGTCACAGACTATTTGACCAAGATGGGCATCAAGACAGTTCCTCACCATCCCTATAGTCCAGACCTTGCTCCCTGTGACTTTTGCTTATTCCCTAAGCTAAGAGGCTGTCGTAGATACGAGACAATTGAGGAGATGAAAGAGGCTGTGACGAAGGTCATTGACACGTTCACACAAGAGGACTTCCATGGGGCCTTCCAGAAGTTGTTGGAACGGTACAACAAGTGCATTGCAGCCGGAGGAGATTACTTCGAAGGGGTTTAGAGTTTGATGTGTGTACTATCAATAAAAGTGCCCATACGAAAAAAGTCTGAAACTTATCGTATGCACCTTGTATATGGTTTCAAGTATTCCTATCTAATATCTCTTTTCAAAAAGATTTTTTTACCCTTAGATGGGACCAAAATAGGTATAATCACACCGGGGTCATTATGGATTTGGGGGCTATTGCAATAAAAGGTTATTCCGCATTTCCTAGAGAGCCCTGAACCGGAGCATCACCAACGGATGTTCTTTACTGTCATATCTTGGATATCCTTTTTTTTGCAAAAGGATGCAATCGGCGTATTTTGAGTTGTGGGGGAGTCTCCGTGGCGTAGTGGCAAACGTGCTAGACTGGGACACTAAACGAATAATAATAATAATAATAATAATAATAATAATAATAATAATAATAAGAAGAAGAAGAAGAAGAAGAAGAAGAAGAAATTTTAAGTCGTGTCGACAGCGTCGAATATTCATTTTTTTTTTTTCAAAATAAAGAAGTCCGCCTAACCTTTACTTCTAATAAAAATGATACTGTTACTAATTACTTTGTTTTTTATTTGTCATACTTTCCTCTGCACTCTGTGTGTGGGGACTTGGTCACCGGGGTTTTTGTATGTATGGCCTTTGTTTAGACCCAATAACCCGAACGCTAGTGCTCGAAAACTTCAAAAAAGCTAGAATCATCAAAAATTCAACATTTAAGGGCGTTGCATATTATTATATCCCCCAACCCACAAAAAACTACAAAAAGCAAAAACCAAAAAAAAAAAAAAAAAAAAGAAACAACCCCACCAAACAAAAAAACCCCAAAACACACACACACACACACACACACACACACACACACACACACACACACACACACACACACACACACACACACACAAAAAAAAAGACAAAAAAAAAAAAACGAGATCTCTTAAGAGATTCTCTTCTCGAAGTCTAAACTGTTTAATATATGAAAATACTTTTAATACAGAATAATGCTGATAAAAAACAAACAAACAAAAAAAAAACCCAACAAAATAACAAAAACAGAAACAACAACAACAACAATAATATCTATATATTAAAACAATAATATCTATACCATTGAACAATAATAATATTAACACAATAATATTAAGGCGATATTACAACAATAATATCAATACTATAATATCTATAATATTAAATAATGATATTTGCATATCATAAGAAAGCAATAATTATATATATATATATATTATCCCCATAAATTAGTAAATTCCCAAGAATTTTCTTAAAAAGTTAATTTCTTCTAAAACAAAGATAGCATGACTTTACTGTTTGTAGTAGAACATTATACAATCAAAACGGATATTATTAGGTCCGCCAATGGCCCGGGAGACCTGGGTTCAATCACTGGTCGATTCATATCAAAGACTCAAAAATTGGTACTTGATGCTACCTTGTTTAACACTCAGCATTATAATGTAAGCAATCCAGGGAAAGGAGTGGCGCCCTCCCCTACACCTTGGTGTAGTAGCTATCGAAAAGGGAGCCTTCGGGTCACCCGCGACTAAAGGTAGACAACTTTACTTTACTTTTTTACTTATTACCGAATTCTACAGCATTGAAACTTTGTAACCAAATATATATATATATATATATATATATATATATATATATATGGGGTGTACTTGTTCTTAGGCTACTGCATATTCATACAATTAGATACGAAATGTCAATGCTGTCTACAGGATTGACATTTCGTATCTAATTGTATGAATATGCAGTAGCCTAAAAACAAGTACACCCCACACATATATATATATGGTAATGAATAATCCCTAATAATATCGGTTTAAACATTTAACATAAAATTTTGAGTTTGGTTTAAATATGCTGTTAAAATCCGAACTTGAATAGCTCTTGTTGTTAGATTACGAACTGATTTCAATTTTTTTAAAGTACCATGTACATCTCAAATAATACAAAATTATAAGGCAATACTATATTACAAAAAAATTTCTTTATATTTTTATGCCATAATCCAGCGTAAATGTGTCTTTGAGAGATTTTTATAAGAGTAATACACTTAAAATGCTCTCAAAGGAAAAAAAAAAGCAATGCCAAGTCGTATTTAGATAAGAGAGAGTCAAAATGTAGAAGTTAAAAAGAAAATGTATTTTAGCGGACTGTTTATACACTTCTTCCAATTCACGAGGAAAAGATGTTAATTGATTTAAAAAAATCACGTATTATCTGAAAACCTTGGAAAATGACCTAGTTTACAGTATTCTGGATATGAAGCAAAATGCACCCGTTGGTGAGGCTCCTGTTCAGGAACTCTGAGACGTGTGTAGTCAACCTTTCATTACTACTATTATCAGGTCCACTCTGACGCAAAGCAGTAATACCTTTCAAAACTCTACGGTCAAAAAACGGTCTGTTTCAGATGACTTTTAGAATAATTTAACAACATTAATGCCTAATGAGTGGAGTGTTCACCAATGGTCCAGGAAACCTGGGTTCAATCCCAGGTCGAGTCATACCAAAGACTCAAAAATGATACTTGATGGTGTCTTGCTTAACACTCAACATTATAAGGTAAGGATCAAGGGTAAAGTGGAGCAATTCAGTGAATGGAGTAGCACCCTCGCCTACACCTAGGTGTAGTAGTTATTGAAAAGGGAGCCTTCGGGTCACCCTCGACTAAGGTCGAATTGACTCTTAAAACATTCACATTGCAACTCAATATAAAATGTTTAAAACGATTAGGAACTTTATTAACATATTGACTATTAAAACATTGATATTGCAACAAAATATTAAGCGTTCGCCAGTTTAAAATGATGGTCAACTTTATATATTGGCTCTGAAAACATTGATATTTCAAGTAAGTATAAAGTCTTTACTTGTTTAAATAATTGTGAACTTCATTATTTTATTGGCTCTTAAAACACTGATATTATTACTAAGTATGAAGTGTTTACTTCTTTAAAATGAATCTGAACTTTATCAATATAATAAACATTCTATATCCTAATTAAGTTAGACGTTTTACCTGTTGAAAACGATTATGAACTGTACATAATTACAAGCAAATCCTAAGTTTTAGCTAAGAATTCTTAAGAGCATATATTTATGTGAAAATTATTCTTATTAAGAATATCAACTTGTTTTAAGTATATTGACTTTAAGATACAATTGTTTGCGAGAGAAATCGGTATAGTTATTTGAAACCATATAATTGCCAAAAATAAAAAAGAAGAAAGAAAAAAGACAGAAGGCCAACCTTGTCATTAAATGACAGACCAAATATTAATTATATTACTAAAATCTTGATTGGTCGTGGACTCCGTTTTCCAGCGCAGTGAAATCAAGGAAAACGTAAATGTAAACGTAAAATACCTAGACCTTGCTACATAACTGAAAAAGCTATTTACCAGGAAGGTAACAGTGACATAATTCATGGCCAGAACACTTGGAACAGTCCCAAAGAACATGGAGAAGACACTGGGAGACCCAGATGATTTTTAAAGAATCTAGGGATCTTCTGTTCTATTTGAAGCTCTAAGATAATTTTGTGGAGTCTGTATAGCACTAAACTTCTTTTTTCAATATATCGATTATAACCCCCCTTCTTTTTTCTTGATAGAAGCATCAGTATCATTATGGATCGCTGGTAGGACGAGAAACCCAGAGAGTTGACGGGTCATCTAGTATATATTTGGAAGTAGGTCAGTACGACGCATATTGAAATTATGATCCGACGAAAACCGGATGCAAACTCGAGGAAGATGAAAGGAGTTAAATTCGTTGAGCTGTTTGCGAAGGGATCTAAATAACTCCATTGTGAGTTGCATTTAAGTAATTATAAGGAAGAATTTTTAACGATATATTATCGATATATCTATATCGATAATATAAGGAGGCGCCCGTGGTGTAATGGTTATCGTCGTAGGAAATGAACACGGCGACACGAGTTCAAAAACCTGGACGAGACTGATTGCATTTCACATAGCACTAATACCCTTGGGAAAGGTATGAATCCAATTATTCTCCCTCCGGCTATGGGTAAATAGTAGGACAGACTGGGTTCTTCAGCTTTGATGGGGAAACTAGTCTAGGAGAAGGAAAACTCTGAATTCAAACCTGTTAAACTCCGCTTAAGAAATTGACCTTGTGTCATATCCTGTCCGAGCGGGGGGGGTAAATATGATTATCGATATATCTATAATGATATCTGTTATTGATATATTACAAATATAATTTTTTAACGATATATTATCGATTTATCTATAACCATATCAACATCGATATCTATTATTGATATATTATAACGAGAAATTTTTATCATAACGAGTAGCCTTTAAGTTATAATGATCCAGTCACATCCTGTTTAAGAGGAGTCTCCGTGGCAAAATGGCTAAAGTATTGAACTAAGGCCTCGAAGTAAGCTAGTTCGAATTCCACCTGCCCTATCACGTTCAATTTTGGACAAATACTCTCAGGAAAGGCATGAATTCCTTATTCCCCCAGCTATGAGTTAAACAGTATTACAGCAGTTTTTCTACGAGGATGACTTTGGCATTAAATAACCCACGAAGGGTGATATGCCATTACCAACCAAAATCTGTTCATATAATTTCTGTCTAAATAATGACAAATAACTTTCTTGTTTGTATTATAATTTTCTCTCTCTTTAAACTTCTTCAGAGAAAAACGTCCTTGTTTAATTGTTATATCAAAAAAGTACCATTCTTGAAGATGGATAGAAACACAGCTGAAAGTGCTTGAAATATTGAATCTTTCGATCGATTTCCAAATTCATATACCTGACCAGTCGAGAATATAACGAAGTAATTTTTAATCTCTATTCGGACTATTGTCTTCATCTTTATTTTTATATTCACAACGTTTCGGTCGATGCGTACTTGGCCTTCTTCCGGTGTTTCATATCGAATTTAATTCATTTAATTCACAAGGGTAGATTTTTCTAATTCTGTTAACCATGACTGATTAAAAGTGTTAAGCTATAGTAGTAATTCACGAAGCTCTTTGCTTCGATTTGGCACAAGGCCGAACGAATGGGGCACCTAATGAGACTCGAACTCACTCGTGTAGGTTTGCTAATCTAGCTTGCTAACCATTACACCATCTGAGGTGAAGTAATCTTTGTTATTTACCTGTTGGTGGGATTGAACCCGCAACCTCTAGATGATTTCACTTCTAAACCAAACGCCTTTATGTAACATATTGACCTCCGACCCAGCCGTAGATCAAGGAACAGGTGCATCCGGTAGAAGATATCGGGGTATAACCTTGACTGTGGACGGGTTGAATTGGGTGCAGATGTGACGCCCACAAGAAGCAGGTGTATGTCAAACAATGATATAACCCGGTGCGACAGGAAGTTCAGTTAGTTTAGAGTCAGTTAGTTGGAGATAAGATGCTATAGAGAGAACCAGCACCCAGCGGAGGGCTATGGGCCCACAGGAACCCCGATTGAGCAGCCCAGCAAAACGAGAAAGAAATGTGGCTAAAGACGAAGGAACTGGGGGTCAATATGTTGCTGTTTGTTCAGTCTCCAACTCACTTCTCACACACAACCCTTTCGCAACCATTTCGAATAAAGTGTGAGAGGTATATTTTTCTAAAGAACTGTGTTTCGTTCGTCATTTTGTATAAAGTGTGAGAGGTATATTTTTCTAAAGAACTGTGTTTCGTTCGTCATTTTGTATAAAGTGTGAGAGGTATATTTTTCTAAAGAACTGTGTTTCGTTCGTCATTTTGAATAAAGTGTGAGAGGTATATTTTTCTAAAGAACTGTGTTTCGTTCGTCATTATTGTTGATTTTGTTGCTGCATGTATATGTATACGTATAGTTGGTTGTGACTATACAATATATATCTGTTGTGTCATGTGTCCTGCTTGACAATTCAAACTGATTTTTTTTCACCTGAAAAAGGCCGAAGGACGCTTCGGCCAAAACGTTTTGAATATAAAAAAAAAGAAGATGAAGACAATTGTCCGAATACCCTCAGTGATAAAAATTATCAATCTTCATCTAAAAAATTTAGACAAATAATAGAAAAGTAACATTGTCGTCATTTACTGAAAACGATGTTATGTATGTGTTGTATTGTGGTAAGGAATCGATACACAGTGAAACAGTTAATTATTTATTGACTCAAGTGGTATAGTTCGACTAGTATTATAAGTCTCTCGCTGTAGGTGTTACAAACAAAGTTGGTCTTCTACTGACTGACGTCCTTCAGAGCTCTTCTTGTCTCTGCTTCTGCCTCTGTCTCGCTTCTGTCTAGCTTCTCGAGACACGGCGTCTTTTATACTTCGGGAATACCAGAAATAACGTCGTACAAGCCACTATACAACAGTATGTGTCTTATTTTTTAGCAGACAAGGTTTAAATTTTTTTGTTTTTAATATTATTTGTTTATTGTTCAGCTGTTTTGAAGTTACTAATCGATCATGATAAGCTTACTAGAAGACGAGGGGATAAATATCTTATTTAGATACCTTGTTTAATCTCCTCTAAACCGGACATTGGCATAATGGTTAGAGTGTTCGCCAATGGCCTGGGAGAACTGGGTTCAATCCCAAGTCGAGTCATACCAAAGACTTTAAAAATGGTACTTGATGCCTCCTTGCTTAACACTCAGCATTATAAGGTACGGATCAAGGGTAAGGTGGAGAAATCGTGGGAAAGGAGTAGCGCCCTCCCCTATACCTTGGTGTAGTAGTTATCGAAAAGGGAGCCTTCTGGTCGCCCTCGACTACGGGCGCCAACTTTACTTTTACTGTAATCTCCTCTCAATGTGAATTCTAAATGTATTTAATAATTAATGGGTATATTATACTTGGAAAATACTTTAATGTTATGCTATCAGGTGTATCAACATTGTACTATAATTTAACAAATTTCTGGGTTTTTTTTGTTCGTGGAAACAAAAAAGTGGATACAATTAGTAAAAATCGCTAAACAGCATCAAAACAAACACCCAAATTAATTAATATGTTTATAACAAACAAATGGCAAACTTTTTGGAATACCTGTAAGAACAATAAACAGAAAAAAAATCCAACAACGATGAAAGAGAACTACTAGTTACAGAAAAGTGAAAAAGGTGGAAATAAATTTTGCTCGACTTCACATAGGCCACATATGTTGTATATTGACCTTCGACCCGGCCAAACATGTCATTCCAAAGTGATGCACCGGAAAGAAGTGACACATTCCGATGGCAGTTATGTAAAGAAATCGCGTAGGCAGGTTTGGCTGACAATATGGGACAAGGTAAAATCCCATGGTACTCTCATAGACTGATGCACCGGAAGAGATTGACTTGTGAACTGCATAACAGTTATTTCCGCTTGATGACGATCAAACATGCCATTCCAAAGATTGAGTGGGCAATTGATCTATTATATAACTCGGTGGAGACAGGAAGACAGTCAGTTAGAGATCAGATGAGTTAGAGACAAGATGTGGTAGAGAAAGCCAGCACCCAGCAGAAAGCTGAAGCCCCAGGCCTCCGGTTGGGCAACCCTGGAGAACGAGAAAGACACAACGCTAATGGCCATAAGAGTGGGGGGTCAATATGTTGCAGTTCTGTTCGATCTCCAACTCCCTCTCACACATAAACCTTTCAAATAAAGTGAGAGGTATATTTTTTTTTACATAGCACTAATACCTTTAGGAAAGGTATGAATCCAATTATTCTCCCTCCAGCTATGGGTAAATAGTAGGGCAGACTAGGTTCTTCAGCCTTGGTGAGGCAACTAGTCTAGGAGTAGGAAAACTCTGAATTGAAACCTGCTAAACTCCGCTTAAAAATTGACCTTGTGTCATATCCTGTTCTATGGGTAAATAGTAGGGCAGACTAGGTTCTTCAGCCTTGGTGAGGCAACTAGTCTAGGAGTAGGAAAACTCTGAATTGAAACCTGCTAAACTCCGCTTAAAAATTGACCTTGTGTCATATCCTGCTCTATGGGTAAATAGTAGGGCAGACTAGGTTCTTCAGCCTTGGTGAGGCAACTAGTCTAGAAGTAGGAAAACTCTGAATTGAAACCTGCTAAACTCCGCTTAAAAATGGACCTTGTGTCATATCCTGCCCGAGCGGAGGGGTTGGGTAAATATGGTATATTTTTTTTAAAGAAGTCTTTGCTCGTCTTTATTCATTGCGTCAATATGTATTCTGCATGTATAAGTGTATATATGCATGAATCTGCATATGAGTATACAACACATATATGTAACACGCTCATATCTACTTAATGGAGAAAATCCTCTATTCTATGTAGCGCTATTTACAGTGGAATATTCATTAGTGAAATGTATTGATTTCAATGAAATCCGTTGTAGACATTTCCAGGTGGGCGACCTGAAGGACCTTTTTGAACATATCAATCCGCATGACATTTTTTGGGAATTCCTCTAAGAGTCAGTACAGTACCAAAAAATCAAATACTCCACAGGCTTTTTACACTCTGTTCTTCAATAAGGAATGGTAACAAAACCAGATCTTTCGACCAAACTATCTTTCTACAAAGAATGGTTATTCAATATCTATACTATATTAAATGACTCACTGAGGTTAACGTGCCATAAATCCAACCCAACCCAACCCAACAAAACCAAATCATCTTTTTTGGCCATCTGTTTATCAACATATGAATTAAAGATGGCTAGATCTATGGTCACCAAGTTTTTGCGTGATTACTAAAGAAACACTGGTATTAGATAGAGATATCAATCTGTATAGTAGTTTAATGATTGAGGAATTATCGAACTTTCTGTTTTGCGATTCCGTTAACACAGATAATTAGTGAAAAGATAATGAATTTTTGCAGATTTTTTTAATAAATCATATATTCTTTAGGAGGTGCCCGTGGTGTAATGGTTACCGTCGCAGGAAATGGACATGGCAACACGAGTTCAAATCCTGGACGAGACTGATTGCATTTCACATAGCACTAATACCCTTGGGAAAGGTATGAATCCAATTATTCTCCTTCCAGCTATAGGTAAATTGTAGGGCAGACTGAGTTCTTCAGCCTTGGTGAGGTAACTAGTCTAGGAGAAGGAAAACTCTGAATTCAAACCTATTAAACTCTGCTTAAGAAATTGACCTTGTGTCATATCCTGCCCGAGCGGAGGGGTTGGGTAAATAGGATACATTCTTAATAACATTGTGTTATTCATCACAGCAAAGAGACGAGACCAGCCAATAAAGAAGATGGAACCTGCAAGGTGAAGAGAACCAATCCAGGTCCAAGAGAAACAAGATGGCTATACCACAGAGCTCTTGGCGCATATACATATATTTTGTTTGTTTGTTGTTGTTTAATGGCATATCAACCTTCTTGAGTTATTTAATGCCAAATCCACCCTTCTAGAAGGACAGTAGTGGTACTATCTAACCCATAGCAGGGAGGATAAGGGGGTTCATCCCTTTCCCAAGGGTATTTGTCCGAAAGGGAACGTATTAGCGCAAGTGAAGTTCTAACTCGATTTCTACGATTCCATTGTCCAGCACTTTAACCATTAAATCACGAGAATACCCGCCCTGCGCGTGCATATATATAAATTAAATCGCGAGTCGGGACTATCCTACTACAGTTTCACCTAAAACAGCTCCTTAGTGCTAGGTACCCTGAGGAGCCGTTTTAGGCGAAACTGTAGTAGGATAGTCCTGACTCGCGATTTAATTTTTGTAATTGGCTCTCTTTGTAATTGTAGCATTGCAGCATTTTGCCGTGTGTTTTTGTTCTTTTGACCAACTGATTGCATATCTCTTGATTTTTTTTTCAACTGGTGTGACGAAGTTGGCCTTTTCTTTTCTTTTTTTTTTTTCTCTCAATAATCTTTTTCTTTTTTCCCCAGGCAGTGATTCGAGATTTGTTATCTCTGAATTCTGACGTTTTTCTTTCTTTGTCACCATGGATGCTGGTAGATAGTAAATTAGTAAGTATATATATATATAAATATATATTACTAAAGAATTACTAAAGCCACACTGAAGAGTTCTGATAGAACGAAACAGATGTCTGTGGATGACAATATATATATATATATATATATATATATATATATATATATATATATATATATATATATATGTTCTCCTACCCCTGTAGAGTTGAGCTCTCTAGCAAAGGAAGTAAATGTGTTGCCATTAGCGTAATGCAAGGCTCTTTATATGAATCGAGCTCTCGGTAGCCGTTAAGCAGATCTATGTAAACAATAACAATTGTGATTCATAACCGTTTAAATTTACTCCGCTGACGGTTTCCTCGTGGCTAAGTGGTAGAATCTTGGATTAGCATTTGAGTCAACCAGGTTTCGATCCCAGCTTCGGGAATCTTGCATATCTAGCCACACTGAAGAGTTCTAATAGAACGAAACAGATCTCTCTGTGGATGACTATATATATATAATGATGTGTATTTATTTAATACACCCTCTCTATGGAATAACCATAATATCTTTTTTTCATGGCTTCGAAAAAAGTTATACTATTAATTTAGATATTATAGAATATTTTGCTTTTTATCTGTTATTAGTTTATTTATCGCTGAATAAAAAACCGAAGGGAACGTCCGCTAAATGTACTTATTCAATTAATTTTGCCACTGGAAGTAATAACGATCATTTTTTGGCATACAGTGGTAAGGTTTCAAGTACTCTTATCAATTGGGAATAACTTTTAAACTGAACTAATTTGAGTCGTAGATGAAACTCTGAAAGGTTCTACCACTCCGGGTCAGAGTGGATTTGAGAGTAGATGATGTTGGCCGTTGGAGTGTTGCAACATGCTAACAAATGCTAACATCATTTTCATTCATTCATGATCAACACTGGCGAAATTAAAGCAGGGCAGCTAATAGAAAGAATGTGGTATTTTGGTAAAAGCTAAGTGAAATTTACCGAATGAATAAAAGATTTTATAAGCATAGATGAGTCATAAACGAGTAGTTAAGAGTAAGACACTCAAATGATGACCATTCCTCTCCTTCGGTTCCTGCACACTTTTTTGTGCAATCAAATTTCTGATTTACTGACTCTTTTCTTTGCGTGTTGTGTAGAATTCGAGTAACCGTTAAAACGCCACGAAAGATACCATGAGTCAACTCAGATTTATTGACAGATACTGGCCATTAAAGGCAGTTGAAACCTTAGCTGTCATTGGAGGACTGTAAAGTCAGGTGACTAAAATCCTAAAAGTTAGATGTCAACTTTAAGTTAGTTAGCTGAGACCCGTCGAAGAGATAGGACTTTTCCATATATGGTCCGGCGCTCCCGGTTTGCGTATGGGGTCGGTAACATAAATGAAAAGAATAAAGTTATGTGTGTGTGTACACGAGAAAAGAAGACTTCGTAAATGTTATTCATCACAGCGAAGAGACAAGAAAGCCAAGAAAGAAAATAGAACAGCAAGAAGAGGAAAACCGATCCAGGCTGAAGAAAACAAGATGGCTACACAACAGAGCTCTGTGCCTATACATATATAATGTGTCCTTTTCTATTCTACCCCCCCAAACGACAAAAGACGCTAACATCCTTTCAGTAGTACAAAACAAATGTTAAAGACAGGTAAACATCATTGTTTAAAATGGTTAGAGACAATGAAAATTAGCCTTGTTTAAATCCTATTAAAACAAATTATTATTCTTGAAAATGGCTGGAAACACAGCCGAAAGAGCTTGATATCCGGAATTTTTCCGACGATTTCTATACTCATTTAATCAGGATTTACGTTCACTTGCTAGTCAAAAAAGAAAAGAATTGATATACTACAAAAGAAGCAACGAAATAAGAAGTAGAAATATATATTAACAATAATAATAATAATGATTTATTGTCTTCCTTGGGATAGAGGGCGTTACTTTGTCATAAAATAAATCGGGGAGATCTACATTTGACTAGCAGTGTAACATTCAAGTTAGATCCTGAGTGGGAAAATGCGAGAGTCAACTAGTTTGATGGACAGCCATTAAACATGAGGTCAATCTGAGATCATAGATCTCGTTGGATGGTTTCAGTCAGATGACCAAAACGGTTCTAGAGTTAGAATAAGTCAGTCAGTTAGTGAGAAACTATCAAAATGACGTTGCCCCTGTTATATATACTTACCCAACCCTTCAGCATGAGTAGGACGCAACACAAAGTCAATTTTAAACAGAGTTTACAGGTTTGAATTAAGTGTTTTCCTTCTCCGAGATTGGTTGCCATATCAAAGTCAAAAGAGCACAGTCAGCCCTACTATTTACCCATAGTTGGAGCGCGAATAATTAGATGGATATATTTCCCAAAGTTATGTGAAATGCAAACAGCCTCGCCCGGTATTCGAACTCAGTTCGTGGTGTCTATTTCCTACAAAGGTAACCGTTACACCACGAACACCTCCTCCAACTGTATTTATTAAGGCGGGGTCTCTGAAGCGAAGTGACTAACATGCTGGACCGGACTGTGATATCGTAGTAAGCGAGATCGAACTCCCATCGCGCTAATACTTTCACTTTCAGACAAAGACCCATTGGAGAGGTATGAACCCCCTTTATCACCCCCAGCTATGGGTAAAATGGTACCACTACTGTCTTTCTACGAGGGTAGCTTTGGCATTATATAACACATGAAGGTTGATATGCAATTAAAAACACATAAAAAGAATTCATTAAATGCCTTAAATGTTCCCATGAGTTTGTATCGTCTTTTCTTTCCGTTTATTCGACATTGGCATAATGGTTAGAGTGTTCGCCAATGGCCCGGGAGACCTTGGTTCAATCACAGGTCGAGTCATACCAAAGACTCAAAAAATGGTACTTGATGCTACCTTGCTTAACACTCAGCATTATGAGGTAAGGATCAAGCTAAAGTGGAGCAATCCAAGGAAAGGAGTAGCGCCCTCCTCTACACCTTAGTGTAGTAGCTATCGAAAAGGGAGCCCTCGGGTCTCCCTCGACTATGGTCGCGAACTTTATTTACAGTACCAATAAGTAAGTTGGCCGACCGTAGTCGAGGGCAACCCGAAGGCTTCCTTTTCAATAGCTACGACATCGAGGTATAGGGGAGGGTGATACTCCTTTCCCTGGATTATTCTACTTATCCTTTTTCTGTACCTTGTAATGCTGAGTGTTAAGCAAGGGGGCATCAAATACCATTTTTTTAGTTTTTGGTATGACTCGACCTAGGATTGAACTCCGGTCTTTCGGGCCATTGGCGAACACTCTAATAGATACTAATATTGGAACCTGGTGAATAGGAAGCGATTAAACACCCTTCTTAGCAACAAATACTTTCTATTTCTGTTTTTGTCGCTTCTTTTTGAGGCATCAGTTCAATTAAAAACTATTTTAAAAACTTTCTGAAAATCATCATCATCATCATCATCATCATCATCATCATCATGTCGTACCGCTAGTGCGGATTTCCCTAACCCTCGCCGGCTACCCTTCTCTATCGTCCATCGCTCCCGGTAGGTCTTCAAAGCCACATCCTGTATCGGCACTGAGCCGTTGTATGTAGGTTCTAGTTGGTCGTCCTGCCTTTGCTCGTCCATGTGAAGGGGTCCACAAGGGTATGTCGCTGATGAGTTTGTCCCTGCTTCTCCAGCAGTGTCCCGCATGTCAGGTTCGTTTAACTAGGACAGTTTTCGTGATGGGTGATACGAAACTAATCAAGAACAATTAAGAAGTTTGTCTAAAAGTGAACATGGGAGTAATGGCAATGAAGGGGTACTCCATATTCCACAAACGCCAGGACTGGAGCCATATCATCGGATGGCTTCGTGTCATATCTATGACTATAGTTGGTGTGTGTTCGCTTTGTAGAGATGCAGTCGGTGTATTCTAAAGCCCCAGCCAACTGGGCTTCTCTCTCCGCCCCCTCTCTCTCTCTCTATATATATATATATATATATATTCTCTCTCTTTCTATCTCTCACTCTCTCTCTCAGTCCACACATATACACACACACATACACATACACACACACATATATATAGATTTCTCTCGCTGTCTCTCTCTCTATATATATATTCTCTCTCTTTCTATATCTCTCTCTATCTCCACACACACACACACACACACATATATATGTATATATATATTTCTCTCTCTCTCTCTCTCAATATATATATATATATATATATATTCTCTCTCTTACTATCTCTTTCTCTCTCTCTCTCAAAACACACACACACACATATATATATGTATATTTCTCTATCTCTCTCTCTCTCTCTCTCTCCACACACACACACATATATTTCCCTCTCTGTCTGTCTGTCTGTCTGTCTCTCTCTCTCTATATATATATATATATAACGCCAAAATAAACTATCCTAAAACACTGCTTTGAAAAAGGATAGACAGATATGGGTTGCCCCACAAACATCTAAATAAACAAACGCCCAAGTTAAATATATAACTAAAACAGTTACGGGTAATTTGAAACACACCCCGCCCATTCTTAACATATAGGTATTTGTCGGGCGCCCCACTAACGCGCGAGTATGACACATGGCCGTTTTAAGTGGGTGCAGCACAGGGCCGTAGCCCAGACACGCCTGGCAGGTACAAAAATGTCTCGAGTTCCGTCGGCATTTCTTCGAAGGGATGCCTTAGGCGCCAGGCAATAAACCGAGCCCCACCTAAGTTATTTAGAGCCTGGGAGGACGGCCTCCTGAAGCTCGAGGAATGAGTCAGTCTTGCCTGCGATCCGCGACTCCTGGGCTTTTCTGGTAGTCGCGTCAAGCAGTCTCGACCGACTGATAACCACTAAGACATAACCTCACCCAACCAAACCGTGTACCCCAACACAGCTAGTCAAGAGAAGAGTGTAGAGCTCACTGTCGGGTGTTTAAGATAGTAGAGATTATAAAATAGTCAGTTTAAAACACTTGGATAGCTAAGAAAAATTCTCATTCAGCGAAAGGATCTGCTATGTCATCAGGTGAGTTTTTTCCATTTCTTTTTTGGTATATCAACTATTTTAAAAGCTTTTGTCGTATACGTTGTGCATTCAATAAGTTTACAGACTTTTTTGTACAAGCATTTAAAATTGTCGTAGACTCTTGAAAATTCACTATGTTATTGCTATACATCTTATGAGATGACTGACCAGTTTTTATGATTTCAGCTTCAAATGAACAGCTACAGCAGCAATTGGAATGCACCCTACTAAAACCGATTGTCACAGATGGTGAATTTCAAAAATGCAATCTGGACGTGAGGACACTTTAGAAGAACGATATGCAATAAAAATTCTGTTTTAAACTTGGAAAAAATGCCATAGAAATGTATGGAATGCTTCAGACTGCTTTTGGACCATCTTGCATGAATGAAGCTTCACTTTTTGAGTGGCATAAGATATTCAAGGAAGGCAGGGAGTTTGTGAGGGATGATGAGAAGTGTGGGAGGAGTATGAAGTCAGAACACCAGAGTTGATTGGCCAAAGGGTTAAGGTTACTATGTTGAGGTTTTAAGGGAGTTCATGAAGAGATTCTGTCGGAAGAGGCCAGCACTCATCAAATCGGGTCAGTGGCAACTGTTGACTGATGAAATGCTTTATTTCCTTAGTTATTGCGTTTTAAGAGCATTGTTTTAAAAATAATTTCAGTTGGATGTGAAGTTTTTTTAAATAATCATTCATCTAAAATAAAAGATCTCTTTTAGCAGAGATTTTTTCTTCTGATAACAAACTCGTATTCGACCCTTTGAAATATCTCATCTACCCGCTGAGGTTTGATATTGGCCGTTTAGTGTAGATGGAAAAATTGGATTGATTATTTACTCACGAGACATAGTTGTTGGAAGTGGCAGTGTCGTTGGTTCAAGATCAGTTGCTGCAAAAAAAAAAAAAAAGAAAAGAAAAAGAAATTAAGAGTTTTTAAATACAGTGTAACCCGGATATAAGAGAAACTCTGATATAAGAGAGATTTTCTCTGGTCCCAAATTAGAACCTGTGTTACCTAAACAAAATAGACAAAAACCAGATATAAGAGACTTCTCCGGTCCCGACAACTCTCTTATATCCTGTAGTAGCAAACAAATAATTAAATCATGCTTATGATTTTAAAGTCATCCGTCAGTTACCTTAGACACCCTGGATCTGCACCTAAATCTTCACATAGGCCTAGGCAAGACATGTATAGAAGAGCGGTAGTTGCCCATGCAGCAGGTCTTTTCGCGACACTAATGTTGTCCAAAGGAAAGGCAGATTGATGTACAACTTATCATAAGTGTCACAACAAGAGTTACCAAAACGAACAGGAACACAATATCAGACTACCTTAGGGACTTCAGTTCATGGTTTAAATTTTAGAATTCTTCTTTTTCCTAGGTCGGTTGTCTTTAGCAATGTCAGACTGCCTGCCTTAGGAACTCCAGTTCCACCGCGACAAGTTATTTTGTCACATTGGTAGCGGGCTTAAATTCAGAAATTTTCTTCTCTAAGATTGGTTGCTCTTTTTGCGATAAAAATGATAAGATAAAGAAAGGATAAGCTAACAACTAGCAGTAAAAAAATTCAATATTGTCTGTGATAACAAAATTATCTAAATATTTTAATAACAATGTTCTCCTGATGGTATCGATGATGACCATTAACTAACAAATTGGAGTTGCCCCTGGTGTAATGGTTATCGTAGTAGGAAATGGACACGGCATCACGAGTTCAAATCCTGAGTGAGACTAACTGCATTTCACATAGCACTAATACCTTTGCGAAAGGTATGAATCTAATTGTTCTCCCTCCAGCTATGGGTAAATAGTTGGACAGACTAGGTTCTGCAGCCTTGGTGAAGTAACTAGTCTAGGAGATGGAAAACTCTGAATTCAAACCTGTTAAACTCTGCTTAAAAATTGACCTTGTGTCATATCCTGACCGAGCGGAGGGGTTGGTAAATAGGATTAACTAACAAATTGAAGTCAGTGTGAGTTGAAAACTTCCAGAAGTGGAAACAAAATCTTTATTAAAAATGAATTAGACTGAAAATTAGTTGATAGTAGTGAAGGCTTTTGGTGAACTTGCAAGACATTTTGGATGTCCAATATGCCGCACATTCTCTTCGGGTTTTGAATTCAGAATCTTCGCTCCACCTTGACCGGTTGCCCTACTAAGACTAGGGATCTCAGTTTTCCCCTACATTTTATCCATAGCTAGACAGTCGGATTCAGGCCTTTCATAAGGAATTGGTGCATTGGACGCAGTCTCGTTTCGAATTTGAACTCGGTTCGCCTGGATCCCACCTAAAAACCTGTGCCTGGGATCGAACTTGATCTCCATAAGCTTATACTAACTATACTAACTTCTTAAATGTTTTCAGTGCATTGTCCAGTTTGACACAGAAATTGATCATGTGTTCCATTTTCGTGACCCAATTAACGAAACACACGTGTAAGAACACAAGATTACTCAGCTAAATTCGCACAGCGTAACGATTATCTTCATTATAAATGGAATCGGTGATCTGAGTTCAAACCCTTCATGAAGCTGTTTGCGTCTCACTTCACACTAATCTCCTTGAGAAAGGCATGAACCCATCTCTTCTCTCCCCAGCTACTAGTAGATGATAGGAAAGACTTCAAATCAGCTTTATTTCGCCTAAAAGTTGACCTTGTGTCATATATTGCTCATTGGGCAAATACATACTCAGTTGAACGTAAATTCTGAGAGTTCAGCATGAACTGAAAGTTTTCTCTCGTATTTAAAATCAACATTGATCTGCAGATTTTTAATCAAGGTTGCCAACCTGAAAAAATTTACAAAAGAACTCAAATCTCATTAGCTTTTTAGCTCGACCTCGTATGCTTACCTTTCTTTTTACATATGTAACCATTTCTGGATCTGCAGTCGCTGTCATACCAAAACGAAGTAGCTTTTGCTATGAGTGCGCAGTTTTCTTTTCGATCCACATTGTCTGGTTGACCTGAATAATAATAATAATAATAATAATAATAATAATAATAATAATAATAAAAACAGAAAACAATTTAACCTCTTCTTTAAAGCATTCTTCAGCTAGCAAGTGACCGTTTAAAAAGGACCCCAGCAATCGTTACAAAATCAAAAAAAAAATTTTTTTAAAGACTATACTGTTTATTAATTGACTGATAGATAGATTTTAACGGCATGCCAACTCGTTTGGGGTTATTCTATACCAAGAGGTTAGGGAATCGCATTCTTTATACATTTGTATTTACATTTTTGTGTGGTTCTTTTTTATGGGTCTTTGCACACATTTATATGATATCAAGTATTCCAATAAAATACAAATAATTTACACACAGTTGTATGGTTTCCTGCATTCCTATCTAAATCTAATGATTATGTGGTGGGTGTCCTCGTGGTGTAATGGTTAAATGGACTGCAGAATCGGAGTAAGCGAGTTCGAACCTCAGTCGCGCTATTACGTTCACTTTCGAACAAATTCTCTTGAGAAAGACATGAACCTCCCTATCCTCCAGCTATTAGTTAAATACTACCTCTTCTGTTCTTCTAGAAGGATGGATTTTGCATTAAATAACCCTAGAAGGTTGATATGCCTTAAAAACAAACAGATTGATTATGTGACCTCAAGTAATTATTTCTATTTAATAATAGTCATTTGTTTGCGCACGATTCCATGGTTTCAAGCAAATAATAATAATCCTCAGTAAACAAAGCTTCAAGTTACGATTCTTAATATAAATAATTTAGTCATAAGATATAACGTATAGTTGTATTGTTACAAACATTCTTATCCATGACTAAGAATTATTTTTATAGCTTCAAGATATTTCTATTAAATAATTGTCATGCGTATTTCTAATCCTCTTGGGAAGACGTGGCCCTGGAGGTGACCGTGTCCTCTGTAAAGAGTACGGATATAACTTACAAGACATATTCAGGTTAATTGGCCGCGCAATTACTATGGCGTCACTTGTGTGCAATATGAACTGTTGGCTCAGTTGTAGAGTTTCAGCTCTGCAATCTGTGGTGAAGATCACGGTATACACTGCTGATGAGACCTATGAAGGTCGAAACAGCTGTCCAGTGTTACTGAATGTCGTGCATAAGTGTTCACCGGAATTTCTGACCATGGTAATTCAACTCACAATATAATTCCTCTACTTAAAAATAAGAAAAATATAATTGTCATTTGTTTGCACACAGTTATATCAAGGTTTGGTTGGTTTTATTTGATTGTTTGATGCCATATCAACCTTCGGGGGTTATTTGATGCCAAAGCTATCCTTGATAGAAGAGCAGGGATATTATTTAAACAATAGTAAGAGAATAAGGTTTACTTTGGTTCTATGGCATATCAACCATTGTAGGTTATTTAATGCCTAATCATCCTTTTACATATTAAATATATGATTTGTAAATACATTTTGTAAACGTTTTTAAACGAGCTAGAGCACATTCTTTAATACACAATTAAATGGTTCTAAGTACTGCAATATATCACTAACAATTCAATTAAACATCAGTCATTTGTTTACACACAGTTAAATGATCAAACAGTTCTATTTCAAAGAATTCAGTTTAGCATAAGTCATTTGTTAGCACTCAGTTTAAATGTCAAACTGTTCTATTTGACCCACAAATAGGACTCTGTCAGGTACTAGCACTCTGGGTCAGAGTGAACCTGGGAGTAATGGCAACGAAGGTATCCTCTGCATTCTCCAAAGCTCCAGTATTGGAGTCGTACTGTCAGATTGTTTATCCCGGACATTCGTTGGGGGTGGAGTCTTACCCCTCTGCAGAGATGCAGTCGGTGTATTCAACCGCACCAGCCAATTGGACTGGTAGGAGAATAAGTGGATTCATATCTTTCCCAGGAAGTTCAACACCTTTCCACAATGGTGAGCATAGTAGCGCGATCGGAGTTCGAAATCGCTTACTTCGTGACCGTAGTCCAGCCATTACACCATGTGGACTCCCCCTCTGCACAAATAACTAATGATAACAATCCTTAGTAAGCGATGATAGTTTCAAGTATTTATCTTTACTACAAATCATCATCATCATCATCATGTCGTGCCACGAGCACGGATATCCCTGACCCTCTCTCGCCACTTCTCCCTATCATTCATCGCTTCTGGCAAGTCTTCAGGGCTACATCCCGTATCCTCACATAGCTGCTGTATGTATGTTCGAGCTGGTCGTCCTGCTTTTGAACGGCCATATGTGGGGGTTCATAGGAGTACATCACTGATGAGTTCGTCTTTGTTTCTCCAGCAGTGACCTGCGTGTCTGGTTCGTCTAACTTGTATAATTTTCGTGACGGGAGGCAGTTGGCCGTATAGTTGATGCCTTGTGGGTTGTTGCCGCCAGGACTTGTTCAATATTGCTCAAAGCATTCTTGTGTAATTGCCGTCTAGCTTCTTCTTCAGCAGTTTAGTTAGCGTCCAAGTAGTGCATACATATAGCAGTTGCCCAATTATATGGTTTCAAGAACGCCGGTCAAAAACAAATAATTTTTAAATAGATCTATTTTGGATCAATATGAAACTCTAACAATTACTATCACTCCGGGTCAGAGTGGACCCGGGAGTAATGTTTAAGGTAATGCATGTTAATAAACTTGATTGGGTGGTTGGATGGTTTATGGTATCTTAATCCTTGTTTGGTTTGGTTTCTTTGTTTAATGGCATATCAACACTTTTTAGGTTATCTAATGCCAAAGCCATTCTCCTAGAAGAACAGTAGTGGTACTATTTATCCCATAGCTGGGAGGATAAGGGGGTTCATACCTTTCCCAAGGGTATTTGCCCGAAAGTGAACGTAATAGCGCGACTGGAATACGAACTCGCATACTACGATTCCGCAGTCCATCGCTTTAACCATTACGCCACGAGGACACCCCATCATCCTTATTTGGTTATTTAATAGGGAAATCAGTCTTTTTCAAGCACTTCAATAGTTTCAAGTAAATAATAATAATAATGATAGAAATAATAATAAAAAAGAGAACTTGCAGAATTGTGGACTTTGTGGTCCTGGCTGATTACAGAGTAAAATTGAAAGAAAGTGAAAAGAAGCTTAAGTAACTCGACCTTGCTAGGGAAGTAAAAAAAAATGGGGAACATGAAAGTGACGATTATACCAATTGTAATTGGTGCTCTTGGTACAGTCACCAAAGGATTGATACGGGGACTGGAGGACTTGGATGTAAGACCACGAGTGGAGACCATCGAAACAACTGCATAATTGAGATCAGCCAGAATACTGAGAAGAGTCCTGAACACTTGAGGAAACTTGCTCAGTGAGAAACCATCGGCTTACGCTGATGTGGAAAACTCGAAAAGGAGTAAAGGAGAAGTACCTTGACCTTGTTAGGGAATTGGAAAAACTGTGGAACATGCGGGTGACAATTATACCAATTGTAATTGGTGCTTTTGGTACAGGATAAGTACCTCGACCTTGCTAAGGAATTAAAGAAATTATAGAATATGAAGGTGACGATTATACCAAACGTGATCGGTGCATTCGGTACAGTAACTAAAGGCTATTAAAGGGACTGGAGGACTTAGAAGTTGGAGGACGAGTGGAGACCCTCCAAACTACAGCATTGTTGAGGACGGCCAGAGTAGTGAGAAGTGTCCTGGAGACTTGAGGAGACTTGCTGTCACTCAAACTCCAGTGAAAAGCTCTAAATAATAATAATAATAACACTCTCAAAATGTACAAAATACCCGAACAAGTCGTACAGTTTTTTGAGAAGACTATGCAAACCTGGAGACTGGAATTGACAGCCGGAGGAAAGAGCTTAGCAGAGGTAAAGATCCAAAGAGACATATTCCAAGGAGATGCACAATCACTATTACAGTTTGTGATAGCCACGATGCCACTCAACCACATCCTTAGGAAATGCACAGCCTCAGTAAATCGCAAGAAATTATCAACCACTTGATGTACATGGACGACATCAAAGATTTTGCTAAACACAAAAAAGAATTGGAAACCTTTATACAAACTGTAAGAATATACAACCAAGATATAGAAATGGAATTTGGCATAGAAAAATGAGCCATGCTTGTAATGAAAACCGGAAAACACCACATGATGGAAGGAGTCGAACTACCAAAAAAGAAAAATCAGAACTCTCGGAGAAAAGGAAATCTACAAATACTTGGGAATATTGGAAGCTGACACCATCAAACAAATGGAGATGAAAGAAAAAAATTAAAAAAGAGTATCTCAGAAAAAAACAGAAAACTACTCGAGACAAAACTCTATTGCAGGAACCTTATCCAAGGGATAAATACCTGGGCTGTCCACCTTGTAAGATACTCGGGGCCGTTCTTGCAGTGGACTAGAGAAGAACTCAAACAAATGGACCAGACAACAAGAAAACTACTGACCATACATAAGGCCTTGTATCCCAGAGCTGACGTTGACAGACTATATGTGTCAAAGAAAGAGGGATGAAGAGGACTTGCCAGCATTAAAGACAGCGTTGACTTATCGATACAACGACTCGAAGACTACAGAGAAAAGCATGGAGGAAGACTGATTACAGCCACCTTAAGCAATAATGAGGACACGAGGATCAGCAGAACGACAATAACCAGAAAACAAAAGTAAGAAGAAAAACAAATCTATGGACGTTTTATAATAGGCACGGTAACTAAAGGATTATTAAAGGGCCTGGAAGATTTAGAAGTTGGCGGCTGAGTGGAGACCATCCAAACGAAAGCATTATTGAAAACGGCCAGAATACTGAGAAGAGTCCTGGAGACTTGAGGAGACTTGCTGTCACTCAATCTCCAGTGAAAGACCATCGGCTAACGCTGATGTGAAAAACTCTAATGAGTGAATAATAATAATAATAATAATAATAAAATGGTATATGCATAACCCAAAGCCGGTCCTAGAGAATGAAACGCACAAACTAGTCTGGGATTTTGAGATACAAACGGATCGCCTAATCCCGGCCAGATTACCAAACCTAATAATAATCGACATGAAAAAAGAGAACTTGCCAAATTGTGGATTTTGCTGTCGCGGTTTGGTTTGGTTTGGTTTCTTTTTTTGTTTAATGGCATATCAACTCTTTTTAGGTTATCTAATGCCGAAGCCATTCTTCTAGAAGAATAGTAGGGGTACTATTTAACCCATAGCTGGGAGGATAAGGGGGTTCATGCCTTTCCCAAGGGTATTTGCTCGAAAGTGAACGTAATAGCGCGACTGGAGTTCGAACTCGCGTACTACGATTCCGCAGTCCATCGCTTTAACCATTACACCCCCTTTGCTGTCCCGGCTAACTACAGAGTAAAATTGAAAGAAAACGAAAAGAGACAAGTACCTCGTCGTTGCCTGGAAATCGAAAAAACTGTGGAACATGAAAGTGATGGTGATACCAATTATAATTAATGCTCATAGAACAGTCACCAAAGGATTGATACAGGGACAGGAGCATTTGGAAATAACGGGACGAGTAGAGATCATCCAAACTACAGCATTATTGAGATCGACCAGAATACTGAGGACAGTCCTGGAAACTTGAGGAGAGTTGCAGTCTCTCAAAATCCAGTGAAAAACCATCGACTAACACTGGTGTGGAAAACTCTTAGAAGAGTACACAATAACTAGGAAACAAAAATGCCCCCCCCACTCTATGGCCGCTTTAAACGACTGATAAACGTCTTTGGAAGTGGACACGGCGACACGAGTTCAAATCCTGAACGAGACTGATTGCATTTCACATAGCACTAATACCCTTGGGAAAGGTATGAATCCAATTATTCTCCCTCCAGCTATGGATAAATAGTAGGACTGCCTTGGTTCTTCAGCCTAGGCGAGGCAACTAGTCTAGGAGAAGGAAAACTCTGAATTGAAACCTGTTAAACTCCGCTTAAAAATTGACCTTGTGTCATATTCTGCCCGAGCGGAGGGGTTGGTAAATATGATATGATGAACACCATCTCACTCGATAAAACCTGGACCTGGCTAAGAAAGGAAACCTTAAGAGAGAAACAGAATCTCTCCTAATAGCAGCACAGGACAACGCCATAAGGACCAATGATATCAAAGCGAGAAAAGAAGACTCAACAAAATAGCAAACGTAGACATTGTAGACAATCACATAATAAGCAAATGCAGCAAATTAGCATAGAAGGAATATAAGACGAGACACGACTGGGTCGGCAAGGTGATCCACTGGGAAATGTGCAAGAAATTTAAATTTGACCGCACTAACAAATGGTATATGCACAACCCAGCACCTGTCCGAGAGAATGACACACATAAACCCCAATGGGAAATTGACATACACACGGATCACCTAATCTTGGCCAGAAGACTAGATCTTATAATAATTAACAAAAAAAAGTGAATTTGCAAAATTATCGACTTTGCGGTCCCAGTTGACTACAGAATAAAACCGAAAGAATGTGAAAAGAAGGATAAGTAGCTCGACCTTGCTAGAGAATTGAAAAAGCTGTGGAACATGAAAGTGACGATTGTACCAATTGTGATTGGTGCTTTTGGCACAATAATTAAAGGATTATTAAAAGGCCTGGAGGACTTGGAAGTTGGCGCACGGGTAGAGACTATCCAAATGACAGCATTACTGAGAACGGTCAGAATACTGAGATGAGTCCTAGAGACTTGAGGAGACTTGCTGTCACTCAAACTCCAGTGAAAAACCATCAGATGTCGCTGATGTGAAAAACTCTGAAGGAGTAAATATAATAATGATAATTTGTAAAAAAATATTGTCTAAAGTTAATATTCTTTATACAAATTCTACGTTTATAGTTACATTTTTTGTGTTGTTATTTCTTACAATGTTTTTTTTGGCACACGGTCTAATCGAATAGGAAGAATTTTGAACATAAATTTGATCCATAGATGGGACCCTAACAGATACAATCACTCCTGGTCAAAGTCGAGCTGGGAGTAATGGAAATGAACGGGTACACTATACTCCCCAGAGTTCCAAAACTGAAGAGTCACTATCAGATGCAGTTTAGTATCCTACCCCTTTGTTCGGCGTGTATGGTTGGGGTTCTTACCCCCTCTGAGGAGGACACAGTCGGTGTATTCTAAGTCCTGCCGACAAGGCGGCGTCTGCATCTGTGTCATTCTGGTCAGAATCGACATTCTCGACGCTAACGTCATTCAATTTTGAGCCTGGATCAGGCATAATTTCTTCCAGAAACTGCTCTGTACGAAGAAAATTATATCGTTTACCGCTAGAAGTTCCCTTGACAATATTCTGAATGGAAAATATGACGAAAACAGTCTAATATGGTGTCAAAATAATGAGAAACATCTTTGCGAAATTCCCCAGTCGGTGGAAAATACTGTACAACAACGGAAGCATAAGATGAAATTCGATTATATTTGCTCACGGCCAGGCGTCAAGAATTAGATTATAATCGCACACGGCAGCGAAAGGGTTATTTGCTGAATCGTATTTTTTTCCCTTGCAAGCTTTGTCCAAAATCATGCTAGACGAGGTAGATATTTAACCACTTGAACACGGGGGGACAATGTGACACAAGATCAAGATTGAATTCCAGTTGTCACACACACACACACACACACACACACACACACATATATGAAAAAGACAGTATCTAATCCAGTAAATCCGGAGTCGGGAACATTTCAAATCATCATCATCATCATGTCGTGCTGCTATCACGGATATCCCTGACCCTCTCTCCCCACTTCTCCCTATCATCCATCGCCTCTGGCAGGTCTTCAGGGCTACATCCCGTATCCTCACATAGCTGCTGTATGTTCGAGCTGGTCGTCTTGCTTTTGCTTGGCCATATGCGGGGGTTCATAGGAGTACATCACTTATGAGCTCGTCTTTGTTTCTCCAGCAGTGTCCTGCATGTCTGGTTCGTCTAGCTTGGATAGTTTTCGTGATGGGAGGCAGGTGGCCGTATAGTTAGTGCCTTGTGGTGTGTTGCTGCCAGGACTTGTTCAATATTGCTCGCAGCATTCTTGTGTAATTGCCGTCTAGCTTCTTCTCCATCCGTTTAGGACAATTAAAATATTAAGAAATAATCCCGGTCAAGAACTCAATGCAAATAAAATCCACAGAACAAATTATTTAAAAAACAAAAACAAAAAAAAAACGTCACATTAAGATAATAAATTTATTTCCATCCTGTGAAAAAACATTGATATAAATCAATGCTCTAAAAAATTAACATTTAAAAATTAAAATCTAATCATAAAATAGATAGAAGAATAAAAATAGATATTTATTTAATGATTGATATTTGAAGTACTAAAATAAGATATGTCTGAATAATATAAGTTGTCTAAATTTAGAGTGTTCGACAATGGTCCGGGAGACCGAGGTTCAGTCCCAGGCCACGTCATACCAAAGACTTTAAAAATGGTACTTGATACCTCCTTGCTTAACACTCAGCAATATAAGGTACGTATCAAGAGTAAAGTGGAGCAATCCAGGGAAAGAAATAGTGCCTCCCCCTACACCTTGGTGTAGTAGCTATCGAAAAGGCAGCCTTCGGGTCGCCCTCGACTACCGTCGCCAACTTTACTTACTTAAATTTCTGAGACGAAGCTTGATGATTTTTATCATTAAGGGTTCTCGGACTATTGTCTTCATCTTTATTGTTATTTCCACGACGTTTCGGCTGATATGTCCTCCGGCCTTCTTCAGGTGTTTGTCGAACTCGGAAACCATCACGGAACACATAGCGTAACGGTTATAGGCGTTGGTTCCCTAAGCTTCTAAGGAGACAATCATCTGGTGGTTGCAGGTTCAATCCTGACAGCAGGCGAGCAACAATATAGGAATATTTAACACTTGTACCCGGTTATGGCTTACGGAATCAGAACAGACGGCTCCGGTGGATTCAATAAAGGACGTAGTTCGAAGTTCCGTGAAGGTTCGACAAACACATGAAGAAGGCCGGAGGACATATCGGCTGAAACGTTGTGGAAATAAGAATAAAGATGAAGACAATAGTCCGAGATTCCAATATGATAAAAATCTGAATGATAATTAAAAACTCTTTTTTTATGTTTGAAAGTTTAGGCATATATTTTTGTAGCCATAAATATTTCCTCTATTAAATTTGAAGTATGATGAAACCGGATGTTTTTTTACATGTCAAAAGAGGTTGATACTTATTGTTACTTGAATTGGAAGGGTTGCTTTTATGTAGGAGAAATAAATTTCCTTGATTTTTGATTTAATCTATTTTCTTGTTTGATCTGAAGAAGTCATGTTAATTTTTTAGAGCATTGATTTATATCAATCGTAAAAAAACATGTAAAAAAACATCTGGTTTCATCATACTTCAAATTTAACAGAGGAAATATTTATGGCTACAAAAATATATGCCTAAACTTTCAAACATAAAAAAAAGAGTTTTTAATTATCATTCAGATTTTTATCATATTGGAATCTCGGACTTTTGTCTTCATCTTTATTCTTATTTCCACAACGTTTCAGCCGATATGTCCTCCGGCCTTTACATGTCAAAATAGGTTGATACTTATTGTTACTTGAATTGGAAGGGTTGCTTTTATATAGGAGAAATAAATTTCCTTGTTTTTTTTTTATTTAATCTATTTTCTTGTTTGATCTGAAGAAGTCATGTTAATTTTTTAGAGCATTGATTTATATCAATCTTAACGTGACTGATTGTTGTTTTTTTTTAAATATATATATATATATATATATATATATATATATATATATATATATATATATATATCATACATAATCTAAAAAGTGATCGATCCTTCAAAAATTTAAGCAGGAGAGCATCCCAGGAGAACGGGAAAGAAATGCTGCTGTAGCCAGAAGAGTTGGGGGTCAATATGTTGCAGTTCTGACATAGGAGGTGCCTGTGGTGTAATGGTTATCGTCGTAGGAAATGGACACGGCGATACGAGTTCAAATCCTGGACGAGATTGATTGCATTTCACATAGCATCGAATAAAGTGAGAGGTATATTTTTCTAAAGAACTGTGTCCGCTCGTCTTTATTGTGTTGAATATGTTTCTGCATGCATCTGCATATGAGTATGTTACATTTATTATATCTACCTATCTGAAGTTCGTGGTCTAACATGAGAAACTTAAAGTTACAGTAGTTGCCTATTTCAGCGATTTTAGGTACGGCCCATTGGTGTGTTGGATAGAGTATTTGCCAATTGCCCGGAAGACGGGGATTCAATCCCTGGTCGAGTCATACCAAAAGATTTAAAAAATAGTGCTTGATACCTCCTTGCTTAACACTCAGCATTATAACAAAGCAGCAGCTCCTCAGATCTTTTCTGTTGACTTTATTCTCTTTCTCTTTTCAGATTATTGCTGGGAAAATAGTTAACATTTTGATATAGTTAACCAAATATTGTGAAATCACGCCTTAGACGATGGAACAGATCCTTTGTGTGATGACATATTACGAAACAAAGACTTTCAAGATTGTTCAAGCAAGATATGAGACAAGGTAAAAAAAATTCTCACTGTGCCATAAAAAATTCATGCACGGGAAGAAAGTGACCTGTGAGCTGCATGATAGTTATTTCCGCTCGATGACGATCACACACGCCATTCCAAAGATGGCGGAAGTGACACACCCTGATCGCCAGATATCGGAAGAAATTGCGGAGGCGTGTCCATATCTCCGCGTGGGAGTTTGAAGGTAATATAAGGCCGACGAATTGAACAGAAGAGAGTGAAAAGATTCCGCTGTTCACGAAAGCTGATCTCGTCGTCACTCTGTGTGCGTTGTCTACTAACATCCAAGAGTTCAAGCCTCATAGACGAACGATTCTAATTCTTCTCCTGACTGCTCCTACTTCACACAAGAGTCCGTCGAGAAAATAAATATATATTGTTATATATATATTCCGTGTTGTCGTTTGTTTGACCAGAGAGCGGAACGTAACACAGAAACAAGTTCGGTTTTAACACATTTCCAAACGGGAATCAGATTTTCATGTTAGTCAAGAACTTTGAAGCTAATGGCACTTATGGAGATCATAGGGCAACAGTTTTCTCATTATATGCGCCTCCGATCATCCAGAAAGAATATGCACGGGTTATCAACAATTTTGTACGCCGCATTCAAGAGTGTCTTCAACTGAACAGCAGACATATGGAGCATGTACCATAGGGCCCTTCTTGACATTTTTGCTTCATTCTTGAGATTAAATGGTTGCAAATCCTAAAATGTTATCCTTTTACCTTTCAATAAATGCAATTTCCATTATTATTTGTGTTCTTTGATTTGTGCCCGAACATTTGATTTCAAAATTTGTGAAACGTCTTATATATATATATATATATATATAATATATATATATATATATATAATATATGATATATATATGAGATAATATATATATATATATATATATATAATAGATAATATATATATAATATATATAATAGATAAATATATATATAATATAATATATATATATATATATATATATATATTGGCAGTATTTCTTCATTAGTACAAATTTCGTTGAATATCATCATCATCATCATGATGTCGTGCCGCTTGCACGGATATCCCTGATCCTCTTTTGCCACTTGTCCTTATCGTTCATCGCCTCTGGCAGGTCTTGAGGGCAACATCGCGTATCCTCACATAACTGCTGTATGTATGTTCGAGCAGATCGTCCTGCTTTTGCTCGGCCATATGTGGGGGTCCATAGGAGTACATCACTTATGAGCTCGTCCCTACTTCTCCAGCAGTGTCCTAATAGACATTTTCTGTCTACATATTTTCTTATTGATCCCTTCATATTGCCGTATTGATTTTATAATGTTTGGCGGGAATTGATTGATATATTTTCCATAATTGTTTATTTCCCAAGTACTTTCTGCACGACTTTGGGCCATCATCAGGGGAGGATATATTACAAAAGTGATGTAACTTTTGTATGCATATTACTACTTAGTAAGAAGAAGAGCATTTGGACCGTTGCAGTGTGTAGCGTTTACTTAAAAAAGCACTACATATTAGAAACATGCAACCCAAACTTAACAGAATTAATTTTCAAACCAAATAAAATGTCTTTAGCTACTGACACTATTTATAGAACAATCTTAAAAGTAAACGCTACACACTGCAACGGTCCAGATGCTCTTCTTACAAAGTAGTAATGTACATACAAAAGTTACATTTCTTTTGTAATACATCCTTCCCGGATGATGGCCCAAAGTCGGGCAGAAAGTACTTGGGAAATAAACAATTATGGAAAATATATCAATCAATTCCTGCCGAATACTATAAAATCAATACGGCAATAAAAAAGGATCAACAAGAAAACATGTAGACAGAAAATGTCTTTATATTCAACGAAATTTGTATATATATATATATATATATATATATATATATTAGAAATGAAACTATTTGTTTTGTCACCTATAAGATATTTTGTTTGTCTGACGAACGCTATTTTATGCTGTAAACGCAAGTAAATAAATAAATAATAATTCTTCAATGATTTGATACTTACAACGACGTTGAATAATCCGTAAATAGAAACAGTGCAGAATTTTTAACACGGTTTTTCGTTTTTTTTTTTTTTTTTTTTTTTTTTTTTTATTGCAGACGACATCTGTTTCTCCTTGCCTTCGGTTGAAAGGCTTAGTCATAGTTGAGGAGAACGAGTTTTAAATGAATTTAAAAATAAACAAGTAAATAAACAAATAAATAAGTCACGAGAAAAATAAAAGAATCAAAAACTTGTTCATACTCACATATTGTATCTCAATTTCCTTTTTTTATTATATGTATATAAATACTATATATATATATACATATATATACAAGAACAAGTCAAAAGTTTTGCAATATTTTAGTACGAACTATTTTGCTGCGCGTATATAACGTGACCGAAGCAGTTCAAGCTCTGAAAGAGACTCGCTGTGGTTGCTTGTACATTCCTATTATATCTGTAAAAGAAATCTTCGTGTAGAGCTTTGAAAATGACGACAGTTTATTTTGAATGTCATACATCTGATTTCAAATCATGGCATCAACTTTTGGGATTACTTAACGTTATATTAGCATAAGAAGCAGTTCCATTTTGGGAAGTAAAACCCCAAATAATCTTCATTGGTGACACCTTAAAACCTTTTCAAGGATAACCATAACAATTCCAGGAAATTTTGTAAAACCTGCCAGTAAATGGCGGAGATTTTGGGGTACGGACAGACGGACGGATATTTGGTAAGATATTTTCAATTATCCGAATGTTAATCTCTGAAATGTATAATTCATTGAATCTGAGCGATTTGAATTCTGATAGAGGGAATCCTCATTTCTACATTGCTATTGCCTAGCAACAAGTTTAAAAGTCGAAGAGAATGAAACGTCTCTGAAGTTGAGTATCCATTTACAATGTCCATATAATACGAAACCTGACCCTGACTGTGTCTGTCCTTATCTATCTTCTTTGGGGAACTCGATGCATAGACTGTTTTATATTGAAAAAATGACAATTTACCTGTGCCCCAGTTGAAGAAACTCATAGGACTGTAGTCATTCCAGTGCCATTCGGACTCCCTTGTAAGATCGTTTGCGCCAAGCCACAATGCTATCGACTGGAAGATCCGAACACGTCCTCAAACAAAATAAAAAGGCAATAATTATTATCAAATTCTTTTATAATATATACGTATATATGATTTACGTCATTTTGACCTACGTCAAATTCGATTTTACGTCATTTTTTCTCGACTAAATTTCAGTTCAGTAAACGTCAGTAACGTCACCTACGTTAAATAAAAGAAGAAACAAAAACAATAAAATGTGAAACAATTAGATTTTTCCTTTCTTCCCCATTATATTGCCACATGGGTGTACGTATATTTTTTTTATTGATTACCGGATTATTACATTGCTTTCTATGTGTAATATATTGCATTGTGTAAGTACTTTCTGTTTTACGTACACATTAAAGTTTTTATTGCATTGCCTTATGTACATACATTATTTTGTGTATATACTTGTTACATTGCCTTAAGAATAAACTGTGTTATCTTTTGAGAGCATTTTCAACATTTCATTGAATACATATATATTGTATTGTGAGTGTATATTTTGTTTCCCTTTTTACAATTTTTATACACTTTCTTTATTTCTTTTTCTTTTTTCCTTTTTTTTTCGGCAAGTTTTTTTTCAGTGTGAAAAACTAAGTGAATACGTTTATTCTGGTTGTCCAGGTTGATTAAGGAGACTACAAAGACTTTATTCTACAGTCATTCGGAAAAGGGAAGGTAATTCCGATTTCGTATACATCTAAAGAAAAGCGCGTTCTTAAAGAACAATGAAAGCTTTGTCCATCAATTTTAAACGGTATTTAAGAGCATATAAGATGTACTTTTTTTTCCCCAATTGTCGAATCAGTATTTAACCTTGACTATTTGACGTTATTCTTAGCCGAAATGAAGTGAATTTTTATAGTTTATTTATTTATTTAGCTTTCTTAGTTGTGGCACAAGTATGGAGCATGAAGTAGAACAGTAAAGAAAAGGGTTATTAGAAAAATTTAACGGAGGTGCCCGTGGTGTAATGGTTATCATAGTAGGAATTGGACACGGCGACACGAGTTCAAATCCTGGACCAGGCTAATTGCATTTCACATAGCACTAATACCCTAGGGAAAGGTATGAATCCAATTATTCTCCTTCCAGCTATGGATAAATACTAGGGCAGACTTTGTTCTTCAGCCTTGGTGAGGTAACTAGTCTAGGAAAAGGAAAACTCTGAATTAAAACCTGTTAAAGTCCGCTTAAAAATTGACCTTGTGTCATATCCTGCCCGAGCGGAGGGGTTGGTAAATATGATTAGAAAAATTTAACACCCTTTCGGGAGTAGCTTTATGATATAATTTCAAACAGTTTCCACTTGTTTCTCACTCCTGTCAACTCATTCTTGAAATGTTAATATTTCTGTGGGAGTGTCTTTATTAGAAAAGCAGAACTGATATTACGGAGACCCCTCCCCGCATAATAGTCCTATTATTTGTTGACAGAGAACTAGTGGAGATTTAAAATCATAATATCATATCCCATTGAAATGTTAACATTTATAGCATTTAACTGGTTATACAGGGTATTTACCGTGTCTAGTTAAAATAACGAAATACAAAAAAGAAACTAATGATAAAAGATAAAAGAGACTTAAAAGAATTAAAAATACAATAAAAACACATTAAATATACGTGTTGTTGACTTAGATATTTACATGAAAAAATTGAAAACAAATATACACCAGTGTTCATTAATTAAAAAACAATGTTTTTACTGTTTTTTTCTTTTTGGTTTTAGTTGTTGCGAAAGCTATTTTTTCGCGGGTTATTTACGCTAGTTTTATGGTGTTTCTTCTCATTTTAATACATTAGAAGGAATTACGTCCGGTTTACATCAAAAACCGATTCACATCATGGCTTTTGGAATCAATTAATAATATAGGGTTGGATATTACTGCATAATATCCTAAAGCACAAGTTAGACAAAAAAATGTACAAGAATCTTGAATGATTTGAAATCGGACTTTTTGAATAAAGTTATTTAAAATTTAGGAAAACTAAAACATGAATAAAAATGTATAACCCATGAAGTAATGTGTATTTAGGCAACAGTCTTTCATTGATACGTGTTTGAGTAAAGAAGAGAGACAAATTAAACAATATTGTCTTCCATTAAATAAATGTGAAAATTAAAGTAAAATGAGTATATTCTAGATGGCAATATATGATTAAGAAATCTATCTATCTATCTATCTATCTATCTATCTTTTATGATATAAAAGGTCAGTGAAATTTTGGTGAGTGATCTCGGGGAAAGATTGGCCCACTCTGGGTTTTTAAAAAAAATCCAGGATGAATCGGACATCTAAAAAATTTGTTTCATGGATTTAGTCTTCCAAAGTAAGCTAGTTCGAACTAGTATTAGTCCATATCGTGATTACGTTCAATTATGGACTAATACCACTGGGGGAACTATAAACCAACCTTATTTCTCCAGCTATGGGCTAAATAGTATCATTGCTATTCTTCAACAAGGATGACTTTGGCATTTAATAATTTATTAAGATTAATATGTCATTAAACAACCAAACCAAGCCAGAGGCGATCTCTGCATTCTACGGAAAAATGTTTAAAAGTGTTAGGTGTTTAACGAACTATACACTGTGGTTCCTTTTTTTGTGTAGAAAAGTTTGGTTTCTTTATTTTAATGGCATATCAACTTTCATGCGTTATTTAATGCCAACTATATCAGTGTAGAAGAAAAGTAAGTAAAAGTAAGTAAAGTTGTCTCCCTTTAGTCGAGGGTTACCCGAAGGCTCCCTTTTCAATAGCTACTACACCAAGGTATAGGGCAGGGCACAACTCCTTTCCCAGGATTGACCCACTTTACCCTTGACCCGTTCCTTATAATGCTGAGTGTTAAGCAAAGAGGCATCAAGTACCATTTTTTGAGTCTTTGGTATGACTCGACAAGGGATTGAACCCAGGTCTCCTGGACCATTGGCGAACACCGTTATACCAATGTCTGGTAGAATAAAGGAAGTGGTAGTATTTAGTACAATTGAGTACTAAATAATACCACTATAGCTGAGGGGAGAATAGCAGGTTCATGCCTTTCCCAAGGGTATTAATCTGAGAGTAAATATAATAGGGTGACTGGAGTTCGAACTTGCTTACTACGGTGTCATAGTCCAGCACGCTGACCACAACACCCCAGGGACTCTCCCTGAGTATAAAAGAGTATGTAAACCTTGTGGTGTAATGGTTATCGTCGTAGAGAATGGACACGGCGACACGAGTTCAAATCTTGCACGAGACCGATTGCATTTCACATAGCATTAATACCCTTGGGAAAGGTATGAATCCAATTATTCTCCTTCCAGCTATGGGTAAATAGTAGGGCAGACTAGTTTCTTCAGCCTTGGTCAGGTAACTAGTCTAGGAGAAGGAAAACTCTGAATTCAAACCTGTTAAACTCTGCTTAAAAATTGACCTTGTGTCATATCCTGCCCGAGCAGAGGAGTTGGTAAATATGGAAATATAGAACTTGTTCTTTTTGTTGATTTTCTGAAAGCTAGTTTTGATTCTTCTAGCGTGCGCTTTTTTCAGAGACATTGCGAGTCATATTTTTTGGGAGAGGGGGAATATAAGAGATATCTTATATGTCATCAAAGAAGGTAAAATATAATCACCTGCAATGAAATATTGTTCTGATTTTTCCGTAATACTTGCCAATTCTCCACCGTGATGATAGCAAGTGACACGGGCATCGAACCAACTCAGCTGTTCATCTGAGAAGTGATAACAAAACGTTGCAGTTGGACCAACTTCCCATTCAGGGCCACATCTTGGATCATAAACACCTATGGCAATAAAAAAAAAAAATGGATGAATAAATAAATTGAAAATATAACCAAAAACAAAAAGTAAATATAAAAAACCCAACAAACATTTTAATATCTGTGTAAACTTTTGATACAACTCTGTGTATAAACAAAACATAATATAGAGATTGTTTTGCACGTACTCCTTCTTTGATGTTGCCGCTGGAGAGTCTTGCAAAGAGAAACATTAAACACCATATCTATTTACAAACTTTCTAGATTACGTACGACGAATGTCAATTGATCAAATAAAAGAAAAACGGCTTCAAATAAAAAAAACAGCAACAAAAAGCAGACGACTTCCCATAGAAACTATAATAAATAATCTTGCACTTATCGCAAATTATTTATAATTATAGTAAATTTCATTATATATATATATATATATATATATATATATATATATATATATATATATATATATAAGTCTGGAGTTTTAAGTCGAAAAGTATTTAGATTTAAAAAAATAAAAAATAAAAAATTAATTCACTATAATTCCAACCGGCAATAAAATAAAAAAACTGGAAGTGGGCTAAATGAGGAAAAAAAAAACTCTGTTCCCCTCTTCGATCCCCTCCCACCTTCTTTCTTGTGTCTATTCTGAATTATTTTATCCATAAGATCTGAAGAGGTCCTGTTGATTTTTTTTTTTTTTTTTTTTTTTGGTGTTTTTTATTTATATCAAAAACACATAACAGGATGGAAATACATTTATAACCCTATTGTGACCGGTTTTGTTTTTTCTTAAAGAAATATATATATATATATATATATATATAATGTTTCTTTGTCATTAACATGAATACAACTTTTTTTTTAGAGAAAGGCCTTAAATTTTGAATAGCTTAGGGTCAGTAGATGAAAGTCCGGCTCTGGTTTTCCGTTTCAAATTTTCCTTAATTCCGTTTTGATTTTTGATGAATTTCGTTTTTTTTTTAATTTTTTGTATTTCGTTGGTAAGTTGCAATGAATTGTATTATAATTATTAGTAAAGCAGAGAAAAAAAAGCAAAAATCAGTTTTATCACACTCAAATAAAGAGCAGAGATAATATCTGTTTATTTAACAATCTGCTCACAAACATTTTCTGTTATTTTCTACTTGTGCGTGTTGTCTCTCATATCAGGTGCACCTTTCCCGTGGCCATATTAGTCGACAAATCTATCCATTCTTACGTTATGAATCAAATAAAACAAAAAACAAAAAACAACAAAAAGCAAAAAAGAAAACAAAAACAAAAAAACAAAAAGGTCTTCATGTTCTGTTGTGTGACTTAATGTTTTAATAATCTCAATCGATCCCTTTACGACGATGAAAATTTCACTAATGTTTTTAAGAATGTTTTTTTTTTTATGGTCTTCGACACCACTGAGGCTTATTTTGTTTTATTCAGTAAGTTTTTACGGCTTGTTCAAACCCATTATATTGTTGAATAGAGTTTGTTAAAATCTTTATTTTGCATAAAGAAATAAAACTATAGTTTATTCTACCCGTCAAAGCTAGATCTAACTCTTAATAATCTGAAATCACTCTGTGACCCCCCCCCGCAAAAAACAAAAACAAAAAACAAAAAACAAACAAAAAAAAATGGCCTCAATGGTTTTGTGGACAGTTACATATACATAAAATTCGATTATAATTATTTACAATTTTAATTTTGAAGTATAATCGATTGAAATATTCAAGAACAGTCTACCCTTTTCAGGGAAGAAACGTGGTTAAGGGCGAGGGAGAAGTTACGAGACTAGCGCGTGCGGGCAGAATGACCTGCAAAGTTAGACGTGATTTTAGAATAATCACAGATGAACTATCACGTGTTTCACGACAGTTTCACTGGTGACATCGAACATTCGGGGATCTTCAATTTGTTTCCCAAAATCTCTAAATAAGAAAACAAGTCAGGAGATTTTGGGAGAGTTGAAGGCAGTTGTCAAAACGGGCGCGTTAAAGGTTCTGAGGCCCCGACCCGTCCTACCCCAGTCTGCTACGACCTATCTGTCAGGCGTATGTCAACAGTCAGCTCTCACCCACACCTCCGACACCACCAAGAGGAAGGGAGAAGAAGAACGTAACTAAAATGAACTTTTCAAGTTGCAACGATCATAGCTAACTGAATAATAAACGACTGCTATATTTCTTCCCTTACCTTCGAGTTTGAGTATTTCTTTTTCTGCAGACTTCTTTTTTTACAGTACAACACGTTGGTCCTATGTTACACCGAGTTTTAGAAAAATATTAGTCAAGAAAATCGTTCTTCTGAGTACTTAGGAAAAGTAGTCTGCGGACAACATATTTGTGACACCTTGTTTGCGCAATACCGTTAATCCATAAGTTACAGAATAAAACCATTTCTTGTCCAGCCATGCCCAAATGATTTCTAATTAAATATAAATTGATCAAAATGTCTATTGGAGCTAGATAACCATATTTACCAACCCCTCCGCTCGGGCAGGATAGGACACAAGGTCAATTTTTAAGCGGAGTTTAACAGGTTTCAATTCAGAGTTTTCCTTCTCCTAGACTAGTTGCCTCGCCAAGGCTGAAGAACCTAGTCTGTTCTACTATTTACTCATAGCTGGAGGGGGAGTTATTGGATTCATACCTTTCCCAAGGGTATTTGCGCTATGTGAAATGCAATCAGTCTCGTCCATGATTTGAACTCGTGTCGCCGTGTCCATTCGACGATAACCATTACACCACAGGCACCTCCCTTATTGGAGCTAGATAACTTCTGGGCCATGAACTGCTAATTACATAGTCGTTTTCTTTGACTTCTCTGTACTATTTCGATATGCCATTAAACAAATAAAACCAACCAACCAACCTTTTCCCTTGGCCGTGCTAGCATACCAACCAGCGAAGATTGTTTAATTAAAATAATTAAACTTAGTGTTAATTAGCATTTAGAGATAATTGTAATATAGGTTTGATAAAGAGGAAGTGACTTTATATTGAGCGGAAGTTGCCCGAGGCAGTATTTACTCGATTAATTTTTAATTATATTTAATCTTACAATTCAATTCTCAGTTAGTTAATATTGTCTTAATCAACAATTTACCTTTATTCTTCCTTATTATGCACTTTTAAATACTATTTAAATGCTAAAATGTACACAACCTGAGCTAATAATTATTAGACATGCCTGTATGCAAGTAAGCTCAGGTTGTGTACATTTTTGTAGTGTCGTAATCTGTGAGACAAAAGCCCCTGTTCTAAGGTAGGAGACAGGTTTTGTCTCTCGGCTATTTTGCGAGAGAAGAAAATGCGTTACCGCGCTCTTTTATACTTGATTCTTTTGCTTCGGCAACGTTATCTATCAATCAGAAGCAGAAATTATTTTTCAAACAACAGAGATAATCTCAAAACTGTGTAGAAAAATTGATAACAAGGTAATCCAAGTGGAAGGAGAGATTTATTGAGAAGTCAACACAGTTGTGTTTCGGTTCTACTGAACCACCATCAGGACCATCATACAGGACAAAATACAGGGGAAAATTTGTATATATACAAATTTTCCCCTAGGTTTTTGTATTTTGCATTTTTAAACATCTATCGTTGACTTAACATCGCAAATATCACCCCTCATGGTCCTGATGATGGTTCAGTAGAATTGAAACACTATAGTGTCGACTTCTCAATAAATCTCTCCTTCCACTTGGATTATCTTGTTATCAATTGTTCTACATATTGTCGGATTACAATCCTTTATTTACTTTCATAATCTCATAAATGGATGAAATTTATATGCAAATTTAACAACTATAACTTGTTTGTGTCGAAAACTTTTTATTTCCCTCTCGTAGGATGTGACTCAATATCAAACTTAATCGCTCTTTTAATCAGCCTTCGGGCTTTTGACCATGTGTCAAGTCGTGTCTAGTGGGAGGCAGCGACAAATAAATAAACTTAATCGCCCCGGAAGGCAGCATTTAAAAGCGCATAATAAGGAAGAATAAAGGTAAATTGTTGATTAAGACAATATTAATTAACTAAGAATTGAATTGTAAGATTAAATATAATTAAACATTAATTGAGTAAATACTGCCTCGGGCAACTTCCGCTCAATATAAAGTCACTTCCTCTTTATCAAATCTATATTACGATTTTCTCTAAATGCTAATAATTTGACACAACTAACAACTAAGTTGCCCAGTTAGCCGGGGCGGAAGAACACACCGACTGCATCTCTGCAGTGGGGTAAGAACCCCGCCAACAAGTGTCCTGGATATGGCATTAAACAGTCTAATGGAGAGGCTTCAGTAATGCTGGAGCTTTGGAGAAAGCAGAATACCCCTTCATTGTCGTCGCGTCCACGTCTATTCTGGCCCGGAGTAGTAGCACCTGATAGGGTTCTACCAATATGTCAAACAGAACTGTTTGACATTTAAACTATGTGTAAACAAATGAGTGATGTTTAATTGAATTTTTATTATACATAACAATAATTGGAACCATTTGTTTGTGAGCAAACGAATAATTAATGTCGATTTATTCGTTGGTTGTTTGGGTTTTATGGCATATCAACCCTTGTAGGTCATTTAACGCCAAATTCTGTCTATATATACATACATATTCAACCAAAGATTTCAAAACAAATATTAAGGTAGGTAGAAGTTTCTATTCGCAGGATTTTAATTTGTTTGCACAAGTTTAACCAGTTTTAAGTTGTCATATTTTTTGGTACAACTCTGTCTCTCTGAAGAAGGACAGAATGTCATTTATTTTGACGTTCTCGAACAGCTCGGTTAAGTTATTTACTTTGAAAAATCGCTTTCTGATTAAAGCAAAAGCTCTGCATTCTATAAGAATGTGTTTAACCGTGCAAGTTGTCTGGCAGGTTAAACACTGTGGTTGTGGTTCCTGTTTCAAAATGAAAGAGTGAGTAAGCCTTGTATGACCAATTCGCAATCAGGATATAACAACTTGTTCTCTTCTTGATTTTCTCGATGCTAGTCTCCACTCTCCCAAGGTGGGCTGAATTTGGAAGAGTTTGTTGTGGATGTTATTGTTCCATTGTTGTTGCCATTTTGTGTGAAGGAATTTATTAATTGTTGGTTTCAGGTCAGTATATGGGATCCTGGATTTATCGGGCGTCAGATCTAAGGCAGATTTGGCTGCCGAGTCTGCTTTTTCATTAATTAGTTAATGTCGAATAGAATAATCAGTGTTAGATAACAATAATTGAAACCATTTAACTATGTGCAAACAATAGCAATACTAGTGCGCAAGCAAATTGGTGACTCATTTTGAAATAAAATTACCGACAAACTAATCTCTTGCATATTTGAATTAGTGTAAACAAACGACTGATGTTAAATTGTGATCGTAATATTGCAATACTTGAAACCATTTAACTGTGTGCAAACAAATGATTAATAGTAAATAGAATTATTCATATTAGATTAGAAACCATTTAACTGTGTGCAAACAAATGATTAATAGTAAATAGAATTATTCATATTAGATTAGAAACCATTTAACTGTGTGCAAACAAATGATTAATAGTAAATGGAATTATTCATATTAGATTAGAAACCATTTAACTGTGTGCAAACAAATGATTAATAGTAAATGGAATTATTCATATTAGATTAGAAACCATTTAACTGTGTGCAAACAAATGATTAATAGTAAATGGAATTATTCATATTAGATTAGAAACCATTTAACTGTGTGCAAAAACAAAAGGGGTTCAGGCTCGTTTAAAAATGTTATCAACAAAATGTATTTACAAATCATATATATCTAATATTTATTTATACGGGATTTGGCATTAAACAACCGACAATGGTTGATATGCTAAACCATACCTAACAACTAAGGAACACTTTTCACATGTGTAAGGCTCTCAAAAACATTCATATCCTAGAAACTTCATTCGTACGTACGATAAGGACTTTTCTTATTCATACACATCTTCATTTACTCTTCGTATCTCATTTCATAATATATTCTCAATTCTTTTTATTTTGCTCAGACCACAAAATTTGTTGTTATATGTCAGTTATACATAATTGTTCTTGTTATTTTTGAGAGGAAAATATATTTGTTGTATATTGACCTCCGACACGGCCAAGCTGTCAAAATAGGAAATGCACCTGTGTAAATAACAGCTGCATCCGGTCGAGGAATATCAGGATATAACTTTGACCGCGGAGGGGTTGAATGAGTGCGATTTGTGACGCCCACAAGAAGAAGGTGGATGTCGAACTATTATATAACTCGGTGCACAGGAAGTCCAATCAGTTGGAGATAAAATGCGGTAGAGAGAACCAGCACCCAGAGAGGCTGGGCCCCCAGGCCCCCGGTTGAGCAGCCCAGAAGAACGGGAAAGAAACGTTGTTATGGCCATAAGAGTGGGAGTCAATATGTTGCAGTTCTGTTCGGTTTCCAACTCCCTCTCACAGTAAAACCTTTAGTAACCCTTTCGAACCCTTTCAAATAAAGTGGGAGGTATATTTTTCTAAAGAACTGTGTCGCTCGTCTTTATTGTGTCGTTGTTATGATTCTGCGTGCATCTACATATGTGTATGTATAGTAGTTCATGGCTATACAACATATTTCTAATTCCATATCTTCTTTGACGTTAGCACATGGAGTAGACAACTTTATTTTTCAAACAGCTACTAGGCTTCTACGAAATATATATCTTTAAGGATATACTCCCTATATACTTGACTAGACAAATCAATTTTCAATAGTAAAAACCATTACACAAAACGTCTCTAACTATAACTCCTCCACAGAATGGTGTCTTCGATTTTATCACATAGAATAGATAATTTAATTTTCAAACTGCTATAATTAGGCATCCAGCAAATTGGAAGAAACACAGTAAATTCATTATCTTATTAAAGTTCAAAATTGGAATACTATTATTATCATTCAGGGTTTTCGGATTATTATATTCATCCTTATTATTATATTCACAACGATTCGGCCGACATGTCCACCGGTCTTCTTCAGGTATTTCTTGTCGAACTCAAGAACCTACTCAGAACGTCGAACCACGTCCTATATTTAATCCACAGGATCGCTTGCTCTGATTGAGTTAACCATAACAAGGTACAAGAGTTAAATATTCCGGTATTGTTACTCTCCTGCTGTCAGCATTGAACCTGTAACTTTAGAAGTGTTAAATATTCTGGTATTGTTACTCTCCTGCTGTCAGGATTGAACCTGTAACTTTAGAAGTGTTAAATATTCCGGTATTGTTACTCTCCTGCTGTCAGGATTGAACCTGTAACTTTAGAAGTGTTAAATATTCCGGTATTGTTACTCTCCTGCTGTCAGCATTGAACCTGTAACTTTAGAAGTGTTAAATATTCCGGTATTGTTACTCTCCTGCTGTCAGGATTGAACCTGTAACTTTAGAAGTGTTAAATATTCCGGTATTGTTACTCTCCTGCTGTCAGGATTGAACCTGTAACTTTAGAAGTGTTAAATATTCTGGTATTGTTACTCTCCTGCTGTCAGGATTGAACCTGCAACTTTAGAAGCTTAAAGAACCAACGTTTATGACCGCTACGCTATGTGTTCAGCTGGAATTCTATTAAACTGTTCCGAAAAAAATATGCGATTCTAGGATAAAATTTTATTTCAGAATTAGTGAATTTAAACAGTATTTTAATCAGTCAAAATAGGATTCCTGGGCATAAATGCGCTTCTTCCATCGATTAACAAAATTACTAATAGCTGTGCAATAAAACTAAAAATTTTGAAGAAAGAATCTTTAAATGCAGTTTCTACTTCTTTGGAACGGAATGTATTTTGGAGTAAAAAAGTGCCTAGATGCTTGAAAAAATGGCAGAGAGATCAAGAGAATATGGTGGATGTGGCAAAGTCTTATATCCTCAGTCAGTGAGCTTTAGCAGCTTCACCTTGACAACATCTGGCTGAACACTATTGTGAAACAAAAATATGACAAAGCTTGAAAAGCAAATGCGTCACTTTTTTTTTCATATTCATGATTTGGGGTTTATAATGTTCAAAATCAAATTCCGGAAGAAGAGATAGAAAATTAACAAAAAGGATACTTTAGTCATTAGGAATGTGATTTTTTTACAACTATACTCAAATATGTTAGAAGCGAATTTAAACAGTTTATTTTAAAATCGGACAGTATTTTCCAAAGAACCTAATATAAACTAAGAACTTGTTTATTAAAATGAGTTAACTTACTTGGTTTTATAGTCACTGGTGGTACCGCTGTAGGCGCATTTTCTGAAAAAAAGGAGAAAACTAAGTAATTATTTCTATTACTAACTTTTATTAATATATAAGTATAGAAAAAATCATGAGAAATTGCAACCGTCTATACCATAATCATTCGTATATTACACGAACTTTTTTTTCTACATTTTTAAGCCAAAAAGTTCGGATTGCGTATTAAACACCAAAATAAATTTTCACTTTTTATCCAGCGACGTGCATCACCATATTTAGGACGTTATAATATATCTTATGATATATCTTATGATCCAAACAAACTTATGTGTAACAAACATTTCTGTTTTATTCCACAACAGAGAAATAACCACTAGAATGTGTGTTTGTTTATAATTTTTGTTTCTCCTCCAGTGAGCTTATTTTAGCCACAAGCTTGTTGCAATTTTATATGAACATGTCCATGTTTTTCTTCTAAATACTGCGTCAATCTTTTATTTCAAAACATATGTAAACTGTAGAAATAACATAATTGTTCGTGTATAACACGCACCCCTCCTCCATTGCGTATTATACACAAGAACGAAATATTATCCAGAGACATGCATTGCCATATTCAGGACGGTATGAATGAATGTAAGTTGTATCTTATGATCCAAACTAACTTATGTGTAACAAACATTTCTGTTTTATTCCACAACAGAGAAATATCCACTGGAATGTGTGTTTGTTTATAATTTTGTTTCTCCTCCAGTGAGCTTATTTTAGCCACAAGCTCGTTGCAATTTTATATGAACATGTCCATGTTTTTCTTTTAAATACTGCGCCAATTATTTCAAAACATTAGTAAACTGAAGAAATTTTTATTTTTAGTCTATAAGAATCGGATAAAAAAACTGGATAAATGTTAAATTTAGCAGCTACAAATTTTTAAAAAATCAGTGCGTATTATATACAAGATACATTGTTGTTTTTTTCTTAGAAATTCGAAGCTCAAATTTTGAAGTGTGTGTGAGACATGAATAATTACAGCAGTTCTCAAAGACGATCGGTCAAATTCTGCCAGCAAATGGGATCGAAGAATCAATTTAGTCCAAAATATAACTATATTCCGTACAAGCAGAAGCACTTCTGAAGACCATATCGAAAATCCTGTCTGATGCCTTTTTTTCGACCTTAAATATTGCAGAAGCCAATCAGTAGAATTAATTATGGTCAATGAGGAAGCTACTCACACCTTCAAGATTTACAGACACATTTATTATTTAAAAAATGCATTAATTCAAGTAAATATCAAGTTTAAATAATCATTTTTGTGCTAATAAAAAGGTTAGACATAAAGTTGGTGTTGTTACTTAAATTCTCTGAACTTGAAATTGTTGGCGCCGAAATATCCGGTGTCAAACAGTGGACGCCAAAGTACTCGGCGCCTGTATGTTCTAGATATAAATTTTACGATGAAATAAATGTACTGAAATTGATATGCATAGAAGAAAGGCTTTCTTTAGTGTCTGGATCTGAATTTAATTCTTTGTCGTTTATCGTTTTCGAAAGCAATAATAAAGATGGAAATATAAAGCCATTCTAAACAAATAACTGCAGACCAAAGATATTTATAGAAGGGTTCCTTTAAAAAGAGGAAAACACAACTACTTTCTCTCTATCGCTCTCTCTCCCTCTCTCTCTCTCTCTCTCACACACACACACACACACACACACACACACACATATATATATATATATATATGGCGTCCTACAAGTTTCCGTACATATGGTTTTCAACATTTTATTTTTCATAAATTAGATACCGTAAAAATGCTTTTTAATTAAGAGCAACGAATTGAAATCAAAGTGAGAGCCGGATCCGGAATAAGTCGCATGCCTCTAATTGGATTTATTAGAAAATATTCCACAAACTTTATACACAACACTAGAAAAAAACTTTTTGTTTATTTTTCCTACGTATGGAAACTTATGGTACAATATATATATATATATATATATATATATATATATATATATATATATATATATATATATATATATATATATATATATATAATCTAACTGTAGTATTCACGCTTTCCCGTAACGTATTTTTTTAAAGATAGTTTTAATTTACTGGCATATAATCATGCTATGAAAAAAAAAAAATAAATAAATAAAAATAAATAAACAAACAAAAAGACGACCCCCAAACAAACAAACAAACAAACATAAAAACAAAAATCCTCCCCACTCAAAAAAAACAAAAAAAACCCAAAAAACAAAACAAAACAAAACAACAAATACCCTCAGTCATCATTAATAAGTACTCCTCTAACAATTATTTTAACGCAGAAAGATACTAAATTTTTATTCAAAGAAATTGTTCGATGATTTCTTATTAATGGACGACTCACTCACTCACTCACTCACTCACCCACTCACTAACTCACCCACTCACTCACCCACTCACTCACTCACTCACTCACCCACTCACTCACTCACTAACTCACCCACTCACTCACCCACTCACTCACCCACTAACTCACCCACTCACTCACCCACTCACTCACTAACTCACTCACTCACTCACTCACTCACTCACCCACTCACTAACTCACCCACTCACTCACTCACTCACTCACTCACCCACTCACTAACTCACCCACTCACTCACTCACTCACTCACCCACTCACTAACTCACCCACTCACTAACTCACCCACTCACTCACTCACTCACTCACTCACCCACCCACTCACTCACTCACTCACTCAGTTTCTTTCAATTTTTCTCTCTCCACTCAAATTGATGTGTTTTATCTCTCTTTTCTGTATCTCTCTTTTTTTGTCTTTCTTCAAGATTTCTCTTTTATTTTGTTTTCACTTCCTCTAAAATACAACTTTCTTTCTTTCTTTCTTTCTTTCTTTCTTTTAAAGAAAAGATACAAACCAACTTCAACTTCAATAACATTCTTTGAAGATGAGTTACAATAAACTTTTTTTTTTTGTTTTTTTACGGCCTTCAAACGCTTTTTATTTTATGCTGCGATCTAATTGATCCATTTTGTAATATTCTCGAATTTCTCAACAATTTGATGAAATTTCATTGTTAAGAAGAGAGATAATTTGACTAGATCATAAATTAGAAAGCTTACATTACCAGCCAACCTCTGACAAACGAACGAGAACTTCCGATTGCAATCAAAATCAGCCCATTTTCCAATCGATGGCTTCCGGTTAAAAATAACCACACAATTTTCATGGCCTTCTTGATTGTTAGGTTCTTCTTCCAACCAATTTGTATAACTGCCTGGGGCTAACTGTGAGTCCAAAAAGATTTTAAAGAAATAATAGGTAAACAAACAGATAAATAAAGGAATAAAATAAAATAAAATAAAATAAAACAAAATTATAGATTTCCAATCTTAATAAAAAAAAATGGTAACATTTTTGGGTAAATTTTTACCCTTTGGTAAATTTTAACCTTTGGTAAATCTGATTTTTAATGTTCGCTTTAAATAGGATTTAACCCATAGTATTTAATGGGATGGGTTAAATCCTATTTTAAGCGAACATTAAAAATCAGATTCTACTTTTTCTGGCGAATACAAGTAAACAGCCAGAAAAAATATCCGCAAAGGAGAAATTTTGAAGAAACCCACAATATCTTAGAATATTTTTTTGGGGGGGGGATCACTTTGTTATATAAATTTAACATAAAATGATCCCCCACTTCCGGACCAGCAAGCATTACTGACGACCAGAGATAGCAGAAGGGACGTGTAACCAATTTTTTTTCTCATTTTTTTGTCGGGAAATCAGATGGAGAGGGTGGAGATTTTTAGGCTAAATAAAAAAAATCCTCCCAATATTGTTTTCACCCCCTTCTTTTTATTTAGCGAAAAAAATCACCCCCCAAAAGCTTAGTTAACACCTCCACCCTTTCCAGCTGATTTCTCGACAAAAAATATTTTGGTTACACGTCCCTTCGTCAATATCTCTTGTCGTCAGTATTGCTTGCTGGTCCGGAAGTGGGTGATCATTTTATGTTAAATTTATATAACAAAGTGATACCCCCTCCTTAAATTCTAAAATATTGGGGTTTTCTTCAAAAATTCTTCTTTGCGGATATTTTTTTCTGGCTGTTTACATGTATTCGCCAAAAAAAAAAAAAAAGAAGAGTAGAATCTGATTTTTAGTTTTCGCTTAAATAGGATGGGTTAAAGGGTAAAAATTTACCCATTTTTTATTGATATAGACTTTCAAATTTACTTACTCGGCGCAGCAATGTCGGGTGGAGATAAAAAGTTTAGTTCTAAAGGAGAGAGAGAGAGACAGAGAGACAGAGAGAAAGAGAGACAGAGAGAGAGGGAGGGAGGGAGGAAGAGGGGCTCTCCAACCAAGGCAACACCAGCCCCCTTGACTAAAAAAGGCTGAGGGATAGGTTTATTGCTCGGCACCGGAGACGCCTCAACAATTTTTGCACTTGCCACTCCAGAAGCTTACTTCCTGATGGCCATCCCATATAAAACCGACCATTCGCACACTGTGATGATGCTGGTGAGGTTGGTTAAAAATCTGATAGATATGTAGCGATGAACAGACAGACAGATACACACACACGCACGCACGCACACACACATATTTATATATACATGATAGATAATAAAAATAAATAAACGGATACACACACACACACACACACACATATATATATTTATATATATACTTTCTTTAAAGAAAAAAACAAAGACCGGTTATTTTAGGATTATAAATTTATTTCCATTCTGTTTTTCGTTTCTGGTGTGAACCAAAAACACGAAGAAATATATAACAGATAGATAGATAGATAGATAGATAGATATGAATAGACTGAGTGAGATAGATAGATAGATAGATAGATAGATAGATAGATAGATAGATAGATATGAATAGACTGAGTGAGATAGATAGATAGATATGAATAGACTGAGATAGATAGATAGATAGATAGATAGATAGATAGATAGATAGATAGATATGAATAGACTGAGTGAGATAGATAGATAGATAGATAGATATGAATAGACTGAGTGAGATAGATAGATAGATAGATAGATATGAATAGACTGAGTGAGATAGATAGATATATAGATATGAATAGAATGAGTGAGATAGATAGATAGATAGATATGAATAGACTGAGTGAGATAGATAGATAGATAGATAGATAGATAGATAGATAGATAGATAGATAGATATGAATAGACTGAGTGAGATAGATAGATAGAAAGATAGATAGATAGATAGATAGATCTGAATAGACCGAGTGAGATAGATAGATAGATAGATAGATATGAATAGACTGAGTGAGATAGATAGATAGATAGATAGATATGAATAGACTGAGTGAGATAGATAATGAGGAGACTTGGTAAATTGATATAGATAAGTAGATAGACATGAACAGAGATAGATAGATAGATAGATAGATATAAAAATGTATTGCCGAATAAAGATAGATATTGATAGACCAAGACAGACATCGATATGAATAGGCCATGACAGATAGACAGACTGATAAGAATATATTTAAATTGATAAATAGGTTGTTAGATATAAATAGACCAAGATATATAAATAGACATGCAGAGATGTTGTATACTCATCTACAGCATCACAACGACACAATAATTAAGACGCAGTGACAAACGACGCAGGAAGTCTTCTTTAACAAAATATTTACCTTTCACTTTATTGCAAGGGTTCGAAAGGGTTGTGTGGGGTTTTACTGTGAGAGGGTGCTGGAGACCGAACATAAACTGTAATATTTTCACCCCACTGTTATGACCATCACGTTGTGTCTTTCTCGTTCTTTAGTGCTGCTCAACCGGAGGCCTAGGGGCTCACTCTGCTGTGTGATGGCTTTCTTTATTGCATCTTATCAGCATCTTCTCCGGACCTCAGCTCATCAGGGTCTCAGGCCCCTTCGGCCTGGTGTGGCTTTCCCTACCACACCTCGTCTCCACTGGAACTTGAACTCTCTGGCCGGAACTCAACTCAACTGGCTCGTCGAACTCAACTGAGTTATCTAATCGTTCGACGCCCACTCGATCTTTGAAATCGAATGTTTAATCGTCATCAAGCGGAAATAATTGTCATGCAGTTCAGAGGTCATTCTCTTCCGGTGCAACACACTGTAGTGTACCATGGGAATTTTTTAGCTTGTCCCATTTCATCAGCCAATTTCCGCCCACGCGATTTCCTCTCATAACTGCCATTAGAATGTATCACTTCCTTCCGGTGCATCACCTTGAATGGCATTTTTGACCGGGTCAAAAGGTCAAAACATAACAGAGAGACATATATGGAGATAGATAGATAGATAGATAGATAGATAGATTGTATTTTTCAACGAGATCTTTTCAGCTACTGCTCGACCTTTCAGAAATCAACCATCCATCAATCCATCTATCCATTTTACCAATGTATAAGACGCAGTGTGATATTAAATGCATCTTACGGTTGAGCAAAGGAAGTTTATTTTACAAAGAATGGTCCTGGAACAACAATAGAGATATTTAAGCCCTTGTTTATTTTATCCTTCACCAAACTATCTTTTTTTTACCAAAACTATACGACAGTGAATAATTACCTTCGAGCCGTCGCTGTCCCAAATCATAACGCCTTCTTGCGAACGATCATTTAAGCCAATCCATTGGTTCTTCTGAGACATTGCTGAAATGGATATAAAAAACATCAAATTTTTCTTTCAGAGGGACATTTCCCGTGCACGTAAAATATTTCTCTAACGTCAAAAGTAAAGTTTTAAAAGTGAATGTGTGTGTGTTTGTGTGTGTGTGTTTGTGTGTTTGTGTGTGTTTGTGTGTGTGTGTGTTTGTGTGTGTTTGTGTGTGTGTGTGTTTGTGTGTGTTTGTGTTTGTGTGTGTGTGTGTGTGTGTGTGTGTGTTTGTGTGTGTGTGTGTGTGTGTGTGTATGTTTGTGTGTGTGTGTGTGTGTTTGTGTGTGTTTGTGTGTTTGTGTGTGTTTGTGTGTGTGTGTGTGTGTGTTTGTGTGTGTGTGTGTGTGTTTGTGTGTGTTTGTGTGTGTGTGTGTGTGTGTTTGTGTGTGTTTGTGTGTGTGTGTTTGTGTGTGTTTGTGTGTGTGTGTGTGTGTGTGTTTATTTAACTTCATCGTCATAGGCAGGAGATAAGGTCAACATTTTAGGCGGACTTAAACTTGTTTTAATTTAGAGTTTTCCTTCTCCTCAACTGGTTGCCTATGCAAAGCTAAAAAAAAAAACACAGTCTGTTCTATTCATCGATTGCTAGGGAGAGAAGAGATGGATTCATGCCTTTCCTTCTCCTAGACTGGTTACCTAATTAAGCTTAAAGAATCTAGTCTGCCCTTCTATTTACCGATTGCTGGGGAGAAAAAAGATGGATTCATGCCTTTCCAAACGCTCGGCACATCTCGTGGAGTTTTAGATCTCCTTTCATCTTCGCTGGTTGGGACCCGAAAAACTTAACCGTGCGCCTCAACGGTCGAAACCCAAACTTCTCAACACCATGGTCGGAACTTAACTTCTACTATCCGTCTACATGGCCCAAGTCGACAACCAACTCGACCGGTCCCCATTCGACAACCAACAGGACTGGTCCCCAGTAAACTACCAACTTGACTGGCCCACAGTCGAGACTCAACTGACGTGTTTTTCAAAAAACCCAAATTTTCAGCCCATCGCTTCCGGGCATGACATCATTCACACTTCAGTTCCATTTCCTATCTGGGGTTTATGATGACAATTGTGATTGTCATATCCTCTGCGCGCGAGCGTAAACTGTACCCAGTGTCTGTGCGACCTGAACTAAGAGCCGCATAGCATAGTTCAAAGCCCAACCAAACTGAATGATAAAATATAATTAACGAAAAATGATTTATATAAAAAAATCATTCCGTAATTATATAACAACTATATACCATAGCTGGGGTGAGAACAAATGGTTTCATGTCTTTATCGATGTCATCAGTACATAGTGAAAAGCAAGCAGCTTCGACCAGGATTTGAACTCGGTTCACCGATTCCATTTCATACGATGATAACCATCATGCTAAACACGACTCTCATGCAGAGTGTGGCAAGGGTTTACAGTAACTACAGCAAATTCCGACAAATTTCCTTGCTTATTTAGTATAATGAAACGTTTACTTGAGCCAGTGCCAACCAGCCAAAGTGTTTTTGATTGGTCAATGTTCACCGTCTGGCTGCACAGTCAGCCAGGGTTGTCTGTGAGCTGATTTCTTTTTTTGTGTGTATGTGTGGAGGTATAATTATGCGTCCCAATTAAATGGAATCTGTTGCTATAGTGAGACTAAATGATTATAAGTTCTGGCTGCATTCTTGACTCACAAATTCTTTCTGGAAATATAATCCAAAATATGGACATATGATAATCCATAAATTATCTAACCGCCTTTATTAACAAAAACTAAAATGTGGAAAAGATGAAATTAGAGTAGATACAATCATTTTATTTGCTAACAAAAAATAAAATTAAATAAAACAAAAAAAAAAAGAAAAAGAAAAAAGACAAACAAACCAAAAAAACCAAAAACGAATCTAACAGTATCCATGAAAAAAAAAAACAACAAAAAACCGACAGAATGATATTAGTATAGATCGCCACTTCAGTCTGCGAGTAGAGTGTAATATCTGTGTGCCCTATAGAGGAAGAAAGTGTCTCTCCCCTGGGAACTTCTGCTGCTGATCAATATAGTTTTTGTGTGTTCAGACTTGGATCAGTCGTTGACCGGAACTTCTGCTGAAGATCAAAGCGTCGTTCCTTTACGTACGATCAGAGTGTAATATATGTGCACTTGGCCTATGATTAAAATGTCGCTCTTAAGATCTTCTGTCAAGGATCAATTTAGATATACTAACTATGTCTTCCACCTGAAATCAAAGGAGGTAATCCCCGTGGCGTAGTGATTAACGTGCTGGACTGCAATATCGTGAAAAGCGTGTTCGAACTCAAGTCTCACTATTACGTTCACTTTTGGACTAATACCCTAGGGAAAGGCATGAAACCACTTATTCCCCCAGCTATCGGTTAAATAGTACTACGAATAGATAGCTTTGGCAATACATGGCCCACGAAAGTTGATATGCCATTAAAAGAAAAGAAAAGAAAGAAAGATTAAAACTGTTATATATCACTGCACGCAACAGTCTTATTCTAATGAATGGTTCTTGCTAGACAAAGATTTTGAAAATATTCTCACTTTCTCGTATACTCATTGACTGACTCACTCGCTTACACACTCGCTTACCTATTTAACAACCCCTCCGCTCGGGTAGGATATGACACAAGGTCAATTTTTAAGCGGAGTTTAACAGGTTTGAATTCAGAGTTTTCCTTCTCCTAGACTAGTTGCCTGACCAAGGCTGAAGAACCTAGTCTGTCCTACTATTTACCCATAGCTGGAGGGAGAATAATTGGATTCATACCTTTCCCAAGGGTATTAGTGCTATGTGAAATGCAATCAGTCTCGTCCAGGATTTGAACTCGTGTCGTCGTGTTCATTTCCTACGACGATAACAATTACACCACGGGCACCTCCACTGATAACAATTACACCACGGGCACCTCCATAAACAATTACACCACGGGCACCTCACTCGCTTACTGATAGGGTTTCATCTATGGGTCAAGTAGAACTGTTAGACTATCTGAGTGTAAACAAATGACTGATTGTTAATGGAATTGTTTGTGATACATAGCAATACTTGAAACCATTTAACTGTGGGCAAACGAATGAGTAATGTTGAATAGAATTATTAGTGTTAATTAGCACAACTTGAAGCTCTTTAGCCTAAATTGAATTATTGGTATTACATAGAAATACTTGAAACCATTTGATGGTGTGCAAATGAATTAATAGTGTTCAACAGAATAATTAATGTTAAATAGCAATACTTGTAATCACTTCACGGTCTGCAAACAAATAATTAATATTAAATAGAATTATTAGTGTTAAATAGGAATAATTACAGCCATTTAACTGTGTAGAAACAATACCAATACTCGTGTGCAAACAAATTAGTTTTAATACATATAAAAATGAAATTACCCACAAACCCATTTAGAAATCATATATGCTTTTCCATTCAACTGCATGCAAAGAAATGATTAATTGTAAATAGAATTATCTGTGTTTGATAGAAATACTTGATACTATTTCATCATCATAATCAGCATCATCATGATGTCGTGCCGCGAGTCGATCATTCACTCACTCTTTCGCTCACTCATCCACTCACTCGCTCGCTTTCTAACGTACTCACTCCCTCTTCAAATAAGCAGCGTTTATGTGGTTCAATTTTAGTCTATTCCTTATTGCTACCCACTCTCATTTCTTCATAGTTTTGTCAACATATTTCATATGGACCAACCCATTATACATTTTAGGTTTGATTTGTTTCATTTTATAGGATATTTAATGCCGAAATTTGATTAATTTTTAAATGTTTGATCATAAGCAGAAGTATATTTTTAACATTCCACTGCAACCATTTTTTTAGCCGAAGTTATTTTTCTATAATCATAATCATTCGTTTTATGAAAAGAGGGTGACAGTTATGGTAATCGAAAGAGATGCAGTGAGAGGTCGTTCCTCAAATACCTTTGCCAACCATGCGTTTTATATGCTAGAATACATACATACATACATACATACATACATATATATATATATATATATATATATATATATATATATATATATATATATATATATATATATATATAAAGATTGATATAGATACTGTATTTTCCTGCATATAAGACACATGGTTAGCAAATGTATTTGAGGAACCACTGCTCAGTACAATCTTGCAACACTTTATGAATATATATATATATATATATATATATATATATATATATATATATATGTATATATATATAATGAAAAAATAAATGAATAAATAAAAAAATAAAAAAATGTTTATATATATATATGTGTGTGTGTGTGTGAATATCTATCTATCTATCTATCTATCTTATAATATGTCAATCTTTGCATATGTATTTACTGTATTTTCATTTATATAATATTCTACAAATATCACACAATGTCCAATTCTCTGGTATTATATTAAAAATGGATTTAAGTCTTGCAGTGTAATATCAATAATTCGGTTTAACATTAGTCATTTGTTTGCATGGAGTTAAATGGTTTCATGTACAGTAAATGATTAAACAGTTCTATTTGACTCTTAAATAGAACCTTAACAGGTACAACAACTCCTTGTCAAAGTAGACCTGGGGGTAATGATAATGAATGGGTACTTCATATTCCAAAAGTTCTAGGACTGGTTTGGTTTGATTTGGTTGGGTTTTATGACATATCAACACTCGTAGGTTATTCAATGCCAAATCGTCTTAATACATATATAATTGATCTATGATTTGTAAACACATTTTGTTGATAACATTTTTAACGATTCGAAGCTCATTATTTTCAAGACAATTAAATAGTATCAGGCAAGTGGCCGTTGCCTCCCATCACGAAAACTATACAAGTTAGACGAGCCAGACAAGCAGGACACTGCTGGAGAAGCAAGGACGAAGTCATCAGTGATGTACTCCTATGGACCCCCGCATATGGCCAAGCAAAAGCAGGACGACTAGCTCGAACATACATACAGCAGCTATGTGAGGATACGGGGTGTAGCCCTGAAGACCTGGCAAAAGCGATGAATGAAAGGGAGAAGTGGCGAGAGAGGGTCAGGGATATCCGTGCTAGTGGCACGACATGAGGATGATGATGAAATAGTATCAAGTATTTCTATCAAACACAGATAATTCTATTTACAATTAATCATTTCTTTGCATGCAGTTGAATGGAAAAGCATATATGATTTCTAAATGGGTTTGTGGGTAATTTCATTTTTATATGTATTAAAACTAATTTGTTTGCCCACGAGTATTGGTATTGTTTCTACACAGTTAAATGGCTGTAATTATTCCTATTTAACACTAATAATTCTATTTAATATTAATTATTTGTTTGCAAACCGTGAAGTGATTACAAGTATTGCTATTTAACATTAATTATTCTGTTGAACACTATTAATTCATTTGCACGCAGTCAAATGGTTTCAAGTATTTCTATGTAATACCAATAATTCAATTTAGGCTAAAGAGCTTCAAGTTGTACTAATCAACACTAATAATTCTATTCAACATTACTCATTCGTTTGCCCACAGTTAAATGGTTTCAAGTATTGCTATGTATCACAAACAATTCCATTAGCAATCAGTCATTTGTTTACACACAGTTAGATAGTCTAATAGTTCTATTTGACCCATAGATGAAACCCTATCAGGCGCTACTACGCCGGGTCAGAGTGGACATGGGAGTAATGTCAATGAAGGGATACTCTACATTCTCCAAAGCCCCAGGGCTGTAGCCTCACCATCAGAGGGTTTGATGCCACATCCAAGGTACTCGTTTGGGGGGAGGGTCTTACCCCTCTGCAGACATGCAGTCGATATATTCTATAGCCCCAGCCAACTGGGCTGTCTAAGACTAGAGTCTCACCATCTAATGCAGTTTTCTGTTATATTGTGGACACTCGTGGTGGGGGTCTTACTCCTCTGCAGATATGTAGTCGACGTATTCTAAAGCCCCAGCCGACTGGGTGGTCACTAAGTTATTTACTGAAGTTTAAAACAACTATGGTGCTGAGAAGAGTTGCAGTAAGCAGTAGCCATCCCAATACATTTGTAAACCATGCCGGAAATTACGATATATAACAGGGGTCACTAGCCAACGGCTTGCGGGTCACATGCAACCCAAGAGGTTCATCAAGATGGCCCTACATCCAACTTTCAAAATTTTCTTTGCCTTTTGATATTG